>BQNB010048769.1:0-42392 GCA_026074375.1 Tanacetum coccineum
ATAAAATTCTTCACTGATTTCTATTCTCTGAATTCTATTCTCTACTTCATTTCTAATCTCTGAAATTCTCTCTACCAAACGTTAGTTTCTTGATTAAGAAATAATGTGATCATCAAAAGTAGTAAAAAAAAGGAGAGAGAAAAAACTATAAACATCTCTATAGTGATAATAAAGTAAGTAAAACTGTCGACGGAACATAAAATATGAGTTAAGTTTGATCGGTCAACATATTAATTAGTTGGATAACAATCAGCTAAATTGGGCATACATCTTTGAAATCAGGCATATAGTTTCAAAATTTTATAAATTTGTTATATAAAAAATCAATCTGATTAATCCTTGCCTAACCAATTAATCGCTCAGCACTTAATTTATATTAAAAAAAAAGGAAAAAGAAAGAAAGAAATCCCAAAAATATCGGTAGTTGTTGGGTTAGTCGTCATCATCATCCATCCACAGAAAGGAAGAGCAAATAAAAAATGATGATGATAATAATAATGTGGATGATGATGTTCCCAATCTCATCATCTTTCTCTCTTCCCTTCATCGTACTTCACGGTAATTAATTAATTATTTCTTTCTTTCTTTCAGTTAATAATAATAATTAGGCTTTGTTTCTTTTGGACTAGTTGTATGATGAATTCGTAAACCGTTAATGATATAGTTAGTAAATAAACCAATTTACAGGAATTGGAGACCAGTGTTCAAATAAAGGAATGACACAATTCACCCAGCAGCTCTCCAACTTGTCCAACTCTCAAGGATTTTGCATGTACTACTATTTCATTTCATCATCAAACTAACAATTAAACCCTTACTTACTTACTAATTCATCTCTTGTTAGCGAAATTGGCGATGGAGCTTGGGATTCCTGGTTTATGCCTCTCCTTCAACAGACTGAATCTGTTTGTGACCAGGTCAAGAATATGCGCCAACTCGCTAATGGTTACAACATTCTTGGCCTCTCACAGGTCGCTCTCTCTTTTTGCTTTCTTTCTTTCTGCTGCATTATCACTTTTACATTTCCCCTTTGCATACGTACTTACAGGGCAATTTAATAGGCCGAGGTGTTGTCGAATTTTGCGATGCTGGACCTCAGGCAAGTCATTTTTTTTCTTCTTCTTGCTTTTAAAAACCTTGTTTCAGCGACTTGTGTTTCACGTCCAACATTAGGTTAGAGGATGGTTGTTAGAACCTTTGGCAACCCTCTCAGCTATGCATTTTCTATCAATTGTGTTGGTAATATAATAGATATCAAAGTAGCAGGTTTAGAGCTTCGAGCCATACTCTTTGTGTCACAGCCCTGTCATGGTTTTGTTCTTCACTTACATATTACACATGCTCATCTTTATTTACTCTATTAATCACCCATTTCCTTTACTGAATGAATCTCTGGTGGTAATATACTATGGCCACTTAAGACTAGGTCACTTGTGGATGTGATTCCATGATTGTTTGGATAAACCGGTGAAGGCGTGGGGGGAAGTTATCAGGAGAGAAATAAAGCATGAGAAAACTTTTTTGGTTCATGTTTCAGGGCCTTTTATCATTCCGTTTAGCCATTTTGTTTAACTTGGGTTTCATTTTCCTAAGCTGGTTTGTGATACAAGGCTTTGTTGTTGTGCTGTCAACAATAGTTGCGGAAAACAAATAGGATATCATTTAAACATCGTTGAGTGCACACACACCTAGATCTCACTCATTAAATGTGTAATCTTGACAGCTGGATCACCCATCGTTTGCATTTGTTTTTCAAATTCACTTCACTCATCACCTTCGTGGTCTTTTTGTTTATCTACTTTATCATCTATCATCAAAATGTATGCTATTTATATGTACTTTTTTTTTCTCCAATACAGGTTAAGAATTTAATCTCCTTGGGAGGACCTCATGCTGGTACAGCCTCAGTACCACTTTGCGGGGTAAGAGCTTCCATTTGCTGAGATATAAGAGATAAAGTTTGTGTAAAATGTTTTAAATTGTCGACATGAGGTTATCTTACAAAATTGTCATGTTTTTGCAGTCTGGCATCTTTTGCAAGATAGCCGATGCACTTATCAAGTCAGAGATCTATAGTGATTATATCCAGGTAAAGTCTGTTATTCTAGACGAGTTTGAATTAGCAGTGTTTCTGCTACTATATTATTGACCAACAAATGCTTGATTTGCACAGGAACACTTGGCCCCCAGTGGTTATCTTAAGTTGCCAAACGTAAGCCTATGGTTGTACTACATCATCTACTTACTGAATCAGATAAGCTTGTTTTCATGAGATCTCATGGCCGGTGTTTCTTTGTTTGTTTATAGAATATGGATGCCTACTTAAAACACTGCAGCTTTCTTCCAAAGCTCAACAATGAAATCCCTGAAGAGAGAAACTCCACCTACAAAGAGCGTTTTAGCAGCTTAGAAAACCTGGTGCTTATCATGGTAATGTGGGACTCACAAATGTTGTTTGGTTTTGGATATTCTGCATGCTTAGTACGCATACCGTGACCCTGTGTACAATGGTTGACAGTTTGAACAGGACACGGTGGTGATACCTAAAGAAACTGCTTGGTTTGGATATTTTCCATATGGAGAGTTCAGTCCTGTTTTGGCTACACAACAGGTACTGCTATATATTTATTTACTTCGGATACTCAACCTTAATACTCTTGAAACCCCTTTGTCTTGATGGGCATACAATTAATGGCTGGCAGACCAAACTTTATATCGAAGACTGGATTGGTCTGAAAACACTGGATGAAGCTGGGAGAGTGAAGTACATCAATGTGACAGGAAATCATCTTGGGATTTCTAATACCGACATAGAAAAGTATGTCGTCCCTTACTTGAAAGATAGTGAACAAGACATTATTAGAACTGATGATAAAGACACAAAGCAAGTGGGGCTGGAAAGATACTCGTCTTATACATGGCCGTCGTCTATTAGAAGCCTTTTCAATGATTTACTTGGACTTGCAGACGTTAATATTTGACGTTGCTGTAAAACATATTGGAAAGAACAAGAGTGCATCCATGTTATAACAGTACAGTACCACTTAAACCAAGTAAGTTCAGCCTTTGCTGCTGTTAATTCAATGTCATATTTTCTCATTTACCAAATTATGAACTCTGAACTCATGTATTGAATATAGTGTTTGACTTATGTATATTGAAAGTAATAACACTAACTTTTATGGTAAAGAACATTTTATATCCCCGAAAAAAATCAAAATGGTAAAGTAGGGGTTGGAAATGGGACAAACAACATTGTTAACTGGGTGTTTGTTTTGCTGAGCTTATCAACTCAATTTTTTTGGGATTATGAGTTTATCTACTTGAACCAGTGATGCGTGTTTGTGATTTTCGGCTATGCTCACTAGATACCATACCACCACATTGCCCCCACCGTCGTTTAATTTTGTCTCTATCACATGGGTTTTGGGCGTAGATTTTCAATTATCAAAATCCCAATGTTTAGATGATTAAATTAATGATAGTTAGATGGGGAAAATATATGATTTGTATGGGTTGTTCAGAAACCGAGTCACCGACAAATCAAGCTGATACGTTCCATCCGAAATCGGAAAAAGATCGGATGGTTTCGCCTCTGTTCACTATATACCATACCACCACATTGGCCACATCATAGTCTGTTGATGAGAATGGAAAGAGAATGTGAAAACTGAAATTTGAGATGTATTTGGAGGTTATAAGAGGAGAAGATGCCATCATAGGAATCCCTCCATTCTTTTTCTTATTATTATTATTATCCATTCTCCCTATCCTTGCATATAATAACACTATCCAACCAACTCCATAATAACAAAAGACAATTCTTCACCATAAAGCAACATATATTCTTTATCAGATATTTACTCCAAATGATGTTTTATGTGCTTTTTAAATGATTATTATTAAAAATTGCAGACACAAAATTCCTCTGTTAACTTATAAATAAAGATACCTCAAAATATGTTAAAACATCTTGCTCTAACTTAAAAAACTAATCCAATTAAAACCACATCACAGTAAGTAGATGAATTAACAATAAGAATAAACACATTGGTTTGTATAATAAAAACTAGAGAATAATGAATTGAGCTAGCTAGGTTTGAATAGAAAGGCATTTACGATTTTTTTTATATAACGAACTTTATTTTGAACAAAATACTATCATTCGGGGATAACCATACTATCATTCGGGGATAACCATAACATCAGATAACCATTTCTTATCTCCTTATTTGGTTAGTTTTTCATTTGATGTCTTACTGTAACCTAGCGATTGGCGTACACTACTGTTATTTCACTTTTTAGGTGATTTCTGATGATCAACAGAGTGATTATAGCGATTTGGAACAATATTTTGTTGCTATTGAGTTGTTTAGGTTAGGTTTTATTGACTAATACATGCATGACAATTAGGATTTGGTTTCTGGGAGCTAGAATTGGATGTGTATGTAGCAATATGCTCTTCTTTATTGGAAGAGGAGTGTGATTTTTGTGGTTTCTGATTCCACATAGAAACGACAATATATGGTCTACTTTATTAAAGAACATGTACAATTTTTTGAGTCCTATAGGTTTTCGTGTCTTTCGGATATATATGACTAACTGGTGGTATTATGAGATTTTGGTTTGTTTCATAGTTGTAGACTTTTTAACTTACTTTATTTGCTGTAATGGTTGTAAATTGTAATATGTGGTGAGTTAGACTCGTTTGTAATGCTTAAAATGACTTAATATTTTCCTCAAGTGGATGTTGGGTTGGATTTACCTTTAACTACTAATTTTCCCTAAATTTATAATTACTAACTCTTATATAGTCGTATTTAAGTAATGATTCTGTTTTCAACACAATAATGTAGGTGGATTACAAAACTTATGGCCGACTTTAAAACAATTTGATTAGTTTCAACGATAATTCAGCTAAATTTTTTATGCACGTTGGACTTGTTGTATAGAAAACACCGTATACCTTCAGTTAATTTGTTTATAAACTTCTCCATTTTGCTAAAGAGTGCACCATCTAGTGGTGTTCACGGCCTGGTTCAGCCAGTTTGAGACAATTCTCGGGCAACCGTCCTACTTTGGCTAGGCAATAACTCCTGATAATGGTTACTTTGTGTAAAAAGTAACCACACAATGCAAATTTAAATTGCCACATATTATTGTAACGGCCGGTCTAACCTCTTAAACCGTAAACCAAGTATCATGGTTTTAATTTCCTACCAGGCCGGGCCACATATGAATTGTCCAAACCGGTAACTTGTTTCACCGAACTATGCATATACATTACGGAATGATATATAAAGTGTACAATCTGGGACCGATTATGCCAGGTTTGATGTTAAAACAACTAATGTAACATTAAAAATGGAAATCATGTCACAAAGGAGACTAATGTAATCATTTCTTTATGTATACCCTAACTAACGTTTTTCTGTTGTATTTAATTGTTTTGTGAATTGATGTTCTTTTTGTTGATTTAGGGGTTAACTACGTTTAAGAGAAGTGGTGCGGGAGAACGAGAGGCGCAGAAGATCAGTAAATCGGCTTTTAAAGGTGGAGTTAGGAGTTTGAAGGTGTATAATGAAGAGGACACGGACAAGATTGGTCTTCGTGGAATAGAGCCGGATCGTGTTGCGGCGGATGTTAAGTAAGCGCTCTTTTTCTGTTGACTGTTGAAATTTGTGATTTCAAGTTACGGGGACTTGAGTAGTATTTGGTTTGTTGAGTTCTGTTGTACGGAGTATGTTCTTCAGTAAGAAGTATCATTACAATAAGGGATAGGAAACTTTGTGTCATTGCGTCGTGCTTTGCTAGTTCTAACTTCTGGTCGTCCCATAGACAAAAATCCCCTACTATTTAGCAACATCTTAAGCTGATTTGTTTACAAATGCAAAAATTTAGCTGTTTATCCTTGCTGATGAGTAGTATTTGGTAGTTTAGCGTAATCTGGTGTTTCACTATGTTCTGAAATGGCTTTAGTTTTCCATAATTGCACCCAACATTGAGAAAAGAAACAGATGGTATAAGTGAAAATATTGGTTCACTTACGCCAAAATGACTGATCTCCTGATGTGTGTTATATAGGCTTATATCTCTGTAAGGTCCTTATTTAAGGATTTTTCAAGTAGCTTGTCGTTTTGAGCTTTCTGAATAGTGGTCACATTCTCGCTGTGACCTTGTAAATTTATCAAACTTAAGGCATTCAGGTTTTATATAAGCTGAATCTGATGGACAAAGATGCAGATAAGTATTATTATTTTTGATGAAAAAATGCAACCCTTGTGCTGTCATCATAATTGGTATCTAGATGTAGCGGATATAATGTAATAATCTGTGATACAACACTTTCTATGAGCGTGTACGTAAGCAGTTTCATCCAATAAGGACTTGATTTTGGGCTACAAGGATATCAAACTAATCATCATAGTATAACCACATGTGATTTTAAGAAATAGCAAATTTACAGGGCATGTTCAATGTGGTTGCAGACTAGTATTATGTTGTTACACGACATGTTCCATATGACTCATTTTAAATAATCCTAGTTCGATATTCAGATGTTTGTTACTAGATGTTACATGATACTGTCCGTACAAATATCAGTGATATGTTTCATGCATTTGATAGGCTAATAACTTTGCACAAGTCTGTAATGATGCATAATTAGGCGTTTCATTAGTGGAAGCATAAACACACAAAATTGATATGGAATAATCATTGAATTAGGAACCCTTTTGCTGGTAATTCGTACTGCACTCCTTAAGTCTTTGCTCAGAACACCAATAATGGAATATCGTAGCCATGTTTATTTTCACGCGATTTATAAAAAAATTGATCAGTAAATGATATAGATATTGCCTCAGTAAGTAGTCATGTTTATTTGACTTAGCTGGTTTTGCTGCTAAATATGATGTCATATGTAGCTAATAAAGATGTTGCATTATGCTCTACAATCTATTAAGGTGATTTTTTAAATCACATTTAGATTTATGCATCATGCAACTCTTTTCTCATTATGTAATGTAGGCTGAGTTTTCACGAGGCTGACTTTTTGTCATATTCCGGTTACATGTTTTATGTACGAATGTCATGCAACAATATCATACACTATGCTAATGATGCGAAACTGGTCACACCAATCCTTTTATTACTTATGCTATTTTTAATTTCTAGTCATTGCGTTTAGTTCGTGCCTTGTATATGTAAATCACGTCCCACATTATCCATCTTGCTAAAATTTAGGCCTAAACATCAAACACGATTTGAATAAAAATGGTTAATATATATGATTGTGTACATGAAAGCATTAGTTATGTTTTACCAAGGTATCCGATCCCCTAGAAATGTGGGACTCACCTTATCTGAGAATGACTTGATGAAAACTCATGTATGCATTTTTCGCATACTATTGAATGCAAATAATATCTGCACCAACTCCAGGGATAGATATGAAATTATGGTTTCCAGTATTTATGAACTTCTGCATATGTATGATCTTCTTCTAAACATTTCCTATGATTCGCCAAAAAAATATTGGTTTTTAGAGTAAATTTTGTTTATTTTTGACTTTTTTATTAAAGTGCATCACATCACAAAATCAAATTGCCCCCCACTCACACACTAAAGTTTAACATTTAACACTTTAAAACCTTAAAATCTTTCATTTCTAAGTGACAATACTCGATTTTTCGTTTCGATCCCAATTTTTATCCTAGTTTTTTCGCTGTATTTTGTTGCTATTGTCAAAAAAAATAAATTCCCCCCACTATACAATTTCCTGGTTCCGCCACTGCGGTCAAAGGACCGGTCAACTCAAAATGGATAACTACAGGGACGATCAGTGTAATTTCGAGACTTTTAGGACGAAACCTGCATTTTCGAAACAACCACAAGGACGATCTATGTACTTAACTCTTATATTTTACCTTTAAAGTAGTCGAGTTCAAGTATAACTTTGATCACATGTATGCATTCTTTGTTTATATCGCTTACAGCCGTATCAATTTAAGCAATCCAAAACAGCCCGTAATGTGATGTGTGATTTACTCATATTAGTCCACCAGGAAGATATATATAACCATGATTCAAACTCAATTTTTACACATAGCCTACCAATTATTTTTAGGATATCAAAATTCATAAGATGGTGAAGGTGTGTGGCTTTTTGGAAATAGAAAAATTTCATATGTTTTGGATTTCATGTAAACTTAGAGACTTACGTATCCATATATAAGAAAAAGAAAAAGAAGAAATGGATTTCTTTGTATGTGTTGATGTATTTTAATGTTAAGGAGGTGCTACCGGCTTATCGTATATTATTTGACACCCATTAATGACCATTTGATAAGTGCAATTATTGGTTGCTTAGTTTAGCACTTCACTATAACCAACTCTTAAAATTACTTAATTTTCAAACTTTTATTGAGTGACTATTGCATTACAACTGTTTCCAATTGATATTTATGTTAAATTTGACACAACTTATAATGTTTCCTAGGTTGTTTTTATCTTTTAAATACCAATAAAGCTTCTTTAACATTTCTCCATGGTTTTATAAACTAATATACCTATCAAGTACTCTCATCATGTTTTATCTTTACACCACGTAAAAATAGTTTGTAATGTGAAAGCATGTTTCTTTATCTTTGTTATAATCAAGAGTAAACTGCAAAATACATCTATGTGGTTAGTACTTTCTCACATAATACATCTCTGTCAGAAAATTTTGACAGTTTACATTATTCGTTAGACATAATACATCCCAGATGACGAACGATGCAAAAAAAAATCCGTTATTTTCTCACGAGGGATGTATTTTGCAGAAACCAAAAAGTTTACCACAATGATGTCTTTTGCAATTTTTATTATTTATTTTTAATTTCTTTTTTTATTTATTTTTCATTATTATTATTATTATTATTTTATAACATCACTTTATTAGAAGAAATATGATATTTACAAAAAGTTAGTGGGGAGCCGAGATACTAGCTGAGCCCCCACTCTTTTAGCTATAGCAAAGCTAATCCTAACTGAGCCCCCACTCCTTTATTATTATTATCAAGGTTGCAAAAATCGTGAATCGTTAGCCGGACGGTCGACCACCTTGTAGCTTGTAATTGGTGAAGGCGGGATTAATCGGCGATTAATCGGATTGACATTTTTGGCAAAATTTGGGTATTTCTGGCAAGTTTTGCGTATTTTCATTGAGTTTTAGATATTATTGACAAGTTTTTTTTTGAAAAAAAACTTGTAATAGATTTAAACAGTTAACATAAGTGATCAAAACAAGTTTACTGTGAGTTTTAGGTACTTCCGGCAAGATTAGAAGGTTTTTGACAAGTTTGACCACCGTTGACCATCGTTAATCGTCGTTGACCACTGTTGACTTATTGTTTGACATGTTACATTAATCGACAAGGTTGGTGGCCTTGTAGCGTCTAATCGGCGATTAATCGGCCTTGTAGACCTTGTTTTGCAACACTGATTATTATTATTAATTTTTATTTTATTTTATTATTATTATTATTATTTATTATTACTATTTACGTTTTTTACGTTTTCTCACGTTTTCATACGTTTGTATCTTTTTTATACATCGTTTTTGTACATCGTTTTTCTGTTTTTGTACGTTTTCGTACGTTTTTATACTTTTTAATACATTTCGTTTTTCTACGTTTTTGTACGGATAAAAACGAATAAATGGATAAAAAAGGACAAATCAGATAAAAACGTATAAAAACGGATGAAAACGTATGAAAACGTACCAAACACACCCCCGTTGGTGCTTATCACCGAAACCAAACACACCATTCGGGTGTTTAACTGTCGAAACAAGCACCCCATTGTGGTGTTTATCAAGACCAAACGCACCCTTCTCGGGTTGATATTAAAAACCACACGCACCCTTATGGTGCTGTGAAGGTGGCGGTGGTGAGGAGGTGAGGGAAATGGTGGCGGGGCTGTGGTGGTGTTGGTTATAAGGATGGTGGTGGTGGTGACAGCGGGTGGCGGTGGTGGTTTCGGTGGCAGAGGTGGCGCGTGGCGGAGAGTGAGTTTGGGGATCGGGTGGATCCGTTGATGAGGATCACATTTGGTGTTCGCCGGAAAAATCCGCCGGAAAAGTTTTCCGGCGGCATCTTACTTCTCCATATACTCCACAACAAAATGGTGTATCTGAAAGGAGAAATCGCACATTATTAGATATGGTACGATCTATGTTTAATCTTACAACTCTACCATTATCCTTTTGGGATTATGCCTTAGAATCTGCTGTTCGTATTCTAAATATGGTTCCCACAAAGAAGGTTGATAAGACACCATATGAAATATGGCATGGCAAGGTACCGAATTTGTCTTATTTAAAGGTCTGGGGTTGCGAGGCGTATGTGAAACGTGACTCAGCTGATAAACTCCAACAGAGATCTGTTAAGTGTATCTTTGTAGGATACCCTAAGGAAACTATGGGTTACTACTTTTATTTTCCACCTGAAAACAAAGTAATTGTTGCTAGGTATGGAGATTTTCTTGAAAGAGATCTCATATCTCAAGAATTCAGTGGGAGAGATTATGATCTGGAAGATGATCATATGGATACATTACCTTCTGAAAACACTAGCGAAATTCCAGTAGAACCTGACAGTCTGGGTCCTCCACCGGAATTAATTCCTGTCCGAAGGTCTGAAAGGACTACACGTGCACCCAACCGTCTATGTCTAAACATGGAGGTTGAAGATGATGTAGTAGGGGATCTTGGAGAACCTGCTAATTATAAAGCTGCCATGCTTGACCCTGATAAGGTAATATGGCAAGGTGCAATGGATGAGGAAATGAACTCCATGAAAGTTAATGAAGTCTGGATTGAAGTAGACCCTCCTCCCAATGCTAAAATAGTAAGGAGTAAGTGGCTATTCAAGAAGAAGACTGACATGGATGGTGAAGTACACACCTATAAAGCTCGTCTGGTAGCTGTAGGCTTTACTCAAACCTATGGGATTGACTACGAGGAGACGTTTTCTCCTGTAGCAGACATTAGAGCTATTAGGATTCTCATAGCTATAGCAGCGTACTATGATTATGAGATTTGGCAGATGGATGTTAAAACTGCTTTCTTGAATGGTCGCTTAGATGAAGACATCTATATGGTGCAACCTGAAGGGTATGTTAATCCAAAATATCCAAACCGTGTATGCAAACTTCAAAGATCTATTTATGGTTTGAAGCAAGCATCACGTCAATGGAATAAACGATTTGATGAGGAAATCAAGAAGTTTGGATTTACTCAAAATCGTGATGAGCCATGTGTATATCGCAGAGCTAGTGGGAGTAATGTAGTATTCTTGATCCTATATGTTGATGACATATTAATCATGGGAAACAACATTCCAAGACTTAAGGAAGTTAAGGATTATCTTGGAAAGTGTTTTTCGATGAAGGATTTAGGAGAAGCTGCATACATTCTGGGAATCAAAATCTATAGAGATAGATCTAAGCGGTTAATTGGACTTAGTCAAAGTGCTTACATTGACAAAATATTGAAGAAATTCAATATGCATAACTCTAAGAAAGGTTATTTGCCAATGGAAGTCAAACATGAATTAAGTAATGAGATGTGTGCTTCAACACCTGAAGAAGTGGCTTACATGAAGAAAGTACCTTATGCTTCGGCTGTAGGATCTATTATGTATGTTGTTAGATGCACAAGGCCAGATGTGGCGTTTGCTCAAAACTTGGTCAGTCGATATCAACAGAATCCAGGGAAGCTCCACTGGGTTGCTGTTAAACATATTCTGAAGTATCTGAGGAATACGAGAGATATGTTTTTAGTGTATGGAGGGAATCCAGATACAGAACTTAATGTTACAGGGTTCTGTGATGCGTCCTGGCAATGTGATAAAGATGATACGAAGTCTCAGACGGGTTATGTCTTTGTCGTCAATGGAGGAGCAGTAGACTGGAAGAGCAAGAAGCAGACAACGATTGCGATGTCTGCAACACAAGCTGAATACATGGCTGCTTCAGAAGCTGCAATGGAGGCTGTTTGGATTAGGAAATTTGTTGGAGATCTTGGAGTGATGCCTTCAATAAAAGAGCCTATTAATGTGTATTGTGACAATTCTGCTGCAATCACATTCGCCAATGATTCTGGAATAATGAAAGGCGCCAGACATTTTCTACGGAGATATCACTACGTTCGAGAGCAAGTCAAGAGTGGTGAAATCAAAGTATTAAAAGTTCACACAGATGATAACTTAGCTGATCCTTTCACTAAGGCTTTACCTAGAGGAAAGGTTACTGATCATGCCAATGGAATTGGACTTCAATTAGCTAGTAGTTTCATGCATACCTGTGATTAGTATTTGGATAAAGGATATTGTAAACACTATTATTTGATGGAATAAAATATTGGTTATGTTTATTTTTGTTATTTAATTTTGTATCCTATTTTGCATGTTTTAAATCCTTGAATAATGAATTATTCTAAATGTCCGTTGTCAATTAATGATATGGGAATATTATTAAATTAAGACAAATCTAAATTGTGGTCGGATATACTTGAAAGTATATTGATGTGATTACATGCCAAATTTAGATGATATTCAATGAATTGAATATAGGACTTATCCCAACTATATGATTGTACTTTATGGATCTTGTCATTAAGTAAATCATAAAATAGTTATCCTCAGACTTGAGATACCAGGAAACTGTCATGGATCTAGTGCATTTCTGTGAAGCAATTTAACGCTACACGTAACTGGTAGTTATACGGATTGTTTTCAGAAGTGTTGCAAAATTCATAAGTTTTGCTTGTAGTCAATAAGGGATTTGTTTCCTTCAAATTCGTTTTGAAGTTTAATACAGCTGGGCCCCTCGTGGGATTGGTAAGATGTATGTGTGGCCACACCCAAGATTTTCTAGAATACGTTTAGAAGATTTGGTAATCTTGCTCAATCAGATAAAACGAGAAACAGAATCAGTTAATTAAGGAATGACTAAGATCCATATCCTTATTAACATTGTATTAGAAACAAAAGGATAATAATAATGATGAATCATTAAAAGGTTTTGTCCAGGAGACCTTACTCGAGTCGTACTAGAGGCATCGGCGTGTAACTAGACGCTAACCGATGTGATCACACTATTAAAATATGTCCAAGTGGGAGCTGTTAGTTTATGGACGATAAATTAATAGTCGTGTGTTAGGATCGAACTCGAGACCACGGGATTGCACACAATACGTAAAGAGTTAACGAATTAATAATTATATTAAATGTAATATATTTATTAAATACACGAAAACGTTTAACGGTCGTTATGTATTTAACGGTAAATGACTAACGAATAAAGGGAAGGACTAACTTTGTAAATAGAAGTCAAGAAGGTTCCGGAACACCCCATGAGGGTGGTATTGGGCCGAGTATAGGCAAGAGGGGAAAAAGAAAAGATTTTGTTTCCTTTTTCCTAATAGAACTTGACTTGGGCTCTAAGTTTGGTTAGCCTATATAAACAAAGGGATTTAGGGATCTCATTCATTAGTTTTTTGTACACACACAAAAGATCCCTAAAATTCTCTTTGTTCTTCCTTGTTTCTTGTTTGATCGACAATAAATTCCCCAAGGGTTTTTTGTTCGATCAACTTTAATCTTAGAAATGTTTTCTTGTTTTCAAACTAGTTTTTTGGTTAACTTGTTTCTAAAACGTGTGTACAAGAACGTGGTTTAATCTCACTATAGATTAAATCTTGGATCGATTAACAAAACTTGGTAAGGGGTTAATCAATAGATCCACATAAACCCTAATTAGGGATTTGATCAAGAACAAAGAAATCAAGAACGATTCTTGTGCTCGCGAGAATCCAAAGGTATGTAACCCGACCCGGTTAATTATATGCATGTTATTATATGATCTGTTATCGCTTTCGCTATTACGTGCTTTGATGATTTGTTTAGATTATAATTGTTATGTATGCTAAAAAATAACAGTGGCATCACGAGCCGTTTTAACATGTTAATAATTACCGAAACCTAAAATCTATAACAAATATTGTATTGTTGTTAATTACATGTGTTTAGGGTTTATAAAAATTAGGGTTTTTACCCTAAATCGACCAAGATGGTCGAATTTTTTTAATAAATTTTTTTTGAAACCCTAGATTACATGTTAGATTTAAAAAGGTTTATTGCATGGTTATTTGTTTATGTCATGTTATGGTTACGATCCTGACGTTCTTTAATTAATTGTTAGTGGAATTTTGTGGCTCCCTGACGAACCTGCAAGTTTTCCTGGCTCATATGGATAATATGGAGTATTGTTTTTATTTTTCCCACCCCCAATAATCCCCCCCCCCCCCCCCCCCCCCACCCCCCCCCCCCCCCCCCCCCCCCCCCCCCCCCCCCCCCCCCCCCCCCCCCCCCCCCCCCCCCCCCCCCCCCCCCATTTTTCCCCCCCCCCCCCCCCCCCCCCCCCCCCCCCCTTTTTTTTTTTTACGTGTATTGTGTTATGTTGCCATTAATTTTAGTACGATAAATCTTGAATTGGGGAAGACCTCAATATTAAACTGTAATAAATTAACGTAGTGTGCTATGTGGTATATTTTAATTATGGCTTACGCAATCGTTAACTCGATGCATGTGGGTCAATTTTTTTTGAAAAAGTGAGAGCCATGATTAAATATATGCATAATAAAACCTAGATTTTATTATTAGGGTTTATTGTATAAAAAGAATGCATGTGGCTACATATTTTTTTTAACGCATATAATTTGTTATTATGTGTTTACAGCTTTAGTCGTTTTATTTTTTATTAAAATTACTTGTTTTGGTTTATATAATTGATGCGAATTATTGTAAACAAAAAAAGGGTAATTTTTTTTTGAATAGAAAAATAATATGGACTAAATCTATATAAAAATTATGAATTGTTTTGAAGAGTTAAATTTACAATAGTTTAGTTGATTGGTAATTTTCGTACTAAATAGTTAGAAAGGCTCATCCAATTTGACAAACTGTGTGGGAAGTTTAACGCGTCGCTGGTCGAACCCGACTAAAGAAGGAGGTTATGCTTCAGCGCTGACCGAATTCTCGGCTTGCTTGTGCGTCAAATTGGAGTTACCTACGACTATTTAAAAGTACAAAATTACTTTAAGGTTGATTTGCCTCAATTCCACATCCGAAACACTAAGTCGAAAGACTTATGAAAAAGTACGTTGTGGACGATAATTGTGGGTACTTCTTTAATTGGTTAATCCAATGCCTCAACCAAAATTTTGTTTATTTAATCTTGCCCTAAAAGTTAATAAAAAGTTTTTTTATTAAACATATGCTATGGAGTTGTATGCATGCTTCTCCATACATAATTTTGATTCCACACATCAAATATTAGTACCCTTAAAACTTAAGTCGAATGCCATCTAATTGAAAAACACTTGAAGTTGCAATTTATGTCATGTGAGAACTTGGACTAGATTGTAATGGACAGAAAACCTTCATGATTGAGTAAGACCTCACATGGACAAGTTTGACGTTCTTTAGATTAGACGACTTAATTGAGTTATTTAGTGAGAACTAGAAACTCAAGGCATTAAGATGGGATGAAACATGTTTACAATGCAACTAGTTTTTGGCAATGTAAATCCCATAAAGATCTAGAAATTGACAATTGTTTGCAATTAATTGTTCGACAAGTTATCTGCTTGATTCATTCATAACTAGATATCAACTGATGCTGATGGGGGTTTATGTCATAGGGTTTCTAGTGTTCAGGTAATTCTATGTTATTATGAATATTACCTGGGTATTTATTTTCTTGAAAACTGTTTTATGAAAATACTAATTCTATGAATTTTTCTGTAGAAAATGGCTCCACCCCGATAATCACAAACTTTAAGTTCTGCGTTCAAGATTTCTTGGAGCGAGACACCAATGACAGGCCCCAATTACAATGATGTGGAATCGTTCATAAGCATTGTCATGAGAGTGGGGGTACCTATGACTCTTTGTTTAAGCCTTGGTCCTTGATGAACCCCCTGCGATGCTGCTGAGCATGTTAAAAGCTGCATGGAAAGCTGAACTACAGCTACATTCTGATGTGGCTTGTTTACTGCTTGCAAAATGTCACTGCTCTACAAAGGCAGTCTTGAAACTATATTTCCGCAGCCATGCTAATGAACTCAGAAAAATGTTTGAGAAGCCTAAGCTGTATAGATCTACGATTTGGTGGATACCCTACACAGCTGTAAACACGCCCTAGGAACATCCGTAAGTGCTCATGTGTTGGAAATGAAAAGTTACATGGACCAACTACAAGCTCTTGGGAAACCCTATGGCAATGATATGGCTATTAACTTAATAAACAGGTCCCTTAACAAGGATTTTGTTGATTTTGTTAGAAACTTTAATATGCATTGTGTGGGGAAGACAGTGAGTGATCTACACGCATTGCTCATTGACTATGAAAAGGGTTTAAAAGACAAGGCCCCTACACCTCAGATACTTGATATTCAAAAGGGTATGGTGAATATGCCAAAACCGCAAGCGAACAAAAAGGGTAAAGGCAAGGCACAGCTGTAAGATAAGCAGTTGTGGCTTATCAACCAAAACCTAAGCAAAACCCTCCTCAGAAGAAGGAAAATCCAAAGAAGGATCAAGCTTGTCACCACTGCAACGTAGTTGGTCACTGGAAGAGGAACTGCCCTCTTTTACCTCGCAAGAGTTGGGCACAATACTAAGAACAAGAAGGTTGAGCATGGTGCTGTACTTCAGGTAACTTATTTTATGATTGAATTATTTAATCTAACTCACAAATTAAATTCTTAGGTATATGATATTGCATGTGGTATTCACATTTGTAATACGTTGCATGGATTTAGAGTGGAAAGGAAGCTATCTTATGGAGAGCAATATCTGCATGTGGGAAAAAGCCATAGGAGTGTTTAATTTAGTTTTACCATCTGGTTTAGTACTGTCATTAAACAATTGTCATTATGCACCTTCTATTGTTAGAGGTGTTGTTTCTTTTTCATGTTTGTTGTGATCTTGGATTTGTTCACATGTTACTAGTAATGGGAAATTTCTGTTTCTTAATGGATTTTCTATTTAGTGCATATCTGTGACTGGTGTGTTTGAAATTGACATGAATGATAATGTTTCCATAGTATATATTACATTCTATTTTTAGATAAATAAGTAAGAGCAGTTGGACTTGAATTCTTCTTATCTTTGGCACTGAGACTTGCCATATTGGTAGCCCTCGCATGCCAAAGCTTCAACGTGAAGGACTTTGGAAAGATCAAATGATGAATCATATGAAAAATGCGAATCTTGTATTTCTGGGAAGATGACAAAGAAACCTTTTAATAATAACATTGAAAGAGCTACAGATCTACTTGGTTTAATACATACAGATGTGTGTGGACCACTTAAACATGTGTCAAGGAAAGGTGCTAGCTACTTCTTAACCTTTACTGATGATTTCAGTCTTTATGGTTATGTTTACTTGCTTAAACATAAACATGAGGTATTTGAAACATTTAGGGTATTTAAATCAGAAGTAGAATTGCAACTACGAAAGAAGATTGAAGCTCTTCGATCCGATAGAGGTGGTGAATATTTAAGCTAAGAGTTTAAAGAATATCTAGGTAAGAATGGAATAATACAGCATCTTACTTCTCCATATACTCCACAACAAAATGGTGTATCTGAAAGGAGAAATCGCACACTATTAGATATGGTATGATCTATGTTTAATCTTACAACCATACCATTATCCTTTTGGGATTATGCCTTAGAATATGTGGTTCGTATTCTAAATATGGATCCCACAAAGAAGGTTGATAAGACACCATATGAAATATGGCATGGCAAGGTGCCTAATTTGTCTTATTTAAAGGTCTGGGGTTGCGAGACGTATGTGAAACGTGACTCAGCTGATAAACTCCAACAGAGATCTGTTAAGTGTAACTTTGTAGGATACCCTAAGGAAACTATGGGTTACTACTTTTATTTTCCATCTGAAAACAAAGTAATTGTTGCTAGATATGGAGATTTTCTTGAAAGAGATCTCATATCTCAAGAATTTAGTGGTAGAGATTATGATCTGGAAGATGATCACATGGATACATTACCTTCTGAAAACACTAGTGAAATTCTAGTAGAACCTGAAAGTCTGGGTCCTCCACCAGAATTAATTCCTGTCTGTAGGTCTGAAAGGACTACACGTGCACCTAACCGTCTATGTCTAAACATGGAGGTTGAAGATGATGTAGTAGGGGATCTTGGAGAACCTGCTAATTATAAAGCTGCCATGCTTGACCCTGATAAGGTAATATGGCAAGGTGCAATGGATGAGGAAATGAACTCCATGAAAGTTAATGAAGTCTGGACTGAAGTAGACCCTCCTCCCAATGCTAAAATAGTAAGGAGTAAGTGGCTATTCAAGAAGAAGACTGACATGGATGGTGAAGTACACACCTATAAAGCTCGTCTGGTAGCTAAAGGCTTTACTCAAACCTATGGGATTGACTACCGTTCCTCCCTGGTCGAGAAAGGACACACTAGATATGCCTTATGGGTTGGGGCCTGTCCACACAGCTTATAACAAAACACCCAACGGTGTTCTCCATACGAAACGTGCTTATGACTCCACAAGCAGGCATGTCATATACCGATCGATTTAGCGCATAAAGCTACTTGGGCCCTCAAGCATAACAAATTTTGAATGTTCAAACTGCGTGTGATGCACAGGAAAGTTCAACTGAATGGAACTAAATGAACTTCGTGATCAAGCCTACGAAACTCTTTGATCTATAAAGAGAAAACCAAGAGGAATACACGAGCTAAGATCAAAAACGCGGTTTTTCAATGCTTCTGGTGATGTCGTGTCTCCTTTTCAACTCTAGACTGAAGATTTTCTCGGGTAATTGAAATCCTGTGTCTGGACATACACCATTGTACACAATTTTTTCCCTTATGGCACTATGTCGAGGTTAGATCTCAAAACTCCGGGCCCAACTTTACAGCTGAAATGGTCATCGTATAAAACACTACTTTGGAGGGGACTGTGCCAACTGAGGTTGTCCCGGATCTCAAACCTTTCCCCATGGACGAATAAATTGGGAGATCGGGTCACGCGTCGGACATTAAACAAGCGCTCGGGGGAGGCAACCCCATGCTTATCAGTAGTAGTAATAAATAAGTGGTTTTTGTTGTGAGGACAGTGGCTTCCTTTCCATTCACACACACAGGAGGTTATATAGTCCAAGTTGTGTGTGCTTTGTGTTGTAATGTCCAGCACATAGATTCCGATATGTAGAGAAGACTCTCCGCATCGGCATTAGTACAGCCACAAGCGTGTCACATCCTCAGCTGTCAAGTTAGATTGAGAGCAACAGAGAACCACAGTATCCGAAATCCTAAGTCGACTAACGTTTTATCTTTTTTGGCACACTTCATAAACGGCCTATAGATTATACGTAGTGTACCCCTTTGAAAACATCAAGACGAATTTAGATTCAGTATGGGGGGTGGGATTTTTGATTTGATGTTGCCTAGCAGTCGTGGTTATACGACTCCGAAAAGAAAGAGGAATGGAAGGTATATGAAAAATCTACAAAGGGTTGCGCAATCCACCAAACGAATCCCGTTTTTTATAAGTTTATTTTATTTACCACCAAATTTGTTTTTTGCAAAAATATTAATCCAAAAAAAAAACAAAAAAAAAAAAAAAAAAAAAATTGAAAAAAATTTCAAAAATTTTCAAAAATAAAATAAATAAGTGTTTATGTCACAATAATGGACTATCCAAAATGGGTATAAAAATGCGAATATAAATTGAGTTCGACTTCGATCTCCGGCGAGTGAGCCCTAGCAAATTCTAACCTAGCTAGTTCCATACAACTTAATACAGTGAAAGAGATTCCCTCAAAACGTTACCACAGTAGGTAGCTATATCTTGTCGGAGAAGTGTCAGGAGGCTAAGCTTTCACGAAAATTCGATAGCTATCGAATTTAAAAAGTGAAGAACTAGAAAATTATAGGAGTTAAAAACGGGGACTTGTCGAAAGAAGCTTTTTGATTCTTTTAAGTTTCCCTTGAATAACACTTTGCTAACTTTTTCAACAAAGTTATTAGTACGAAAGGGGATTGAGATTCTTAAGGTTTTTATAAAATGTTTACTTCATAACATTGCGTTAAGACACGGCAATACCTTAGTATGGGGTATTTGGTATGTGCTTAAAATACAACATACCTTTCACCTTTAAAACGAGCCTAAAATAAAACCAAAAAACCGACTTAAAATGCCAATATACGTTTGTTTTGCTACGATTGTTTCAGTGGCAGAACGGATATCTAAGCGAAAAAGGACGAAAAACAAAGCCAAAAAAAAAAAACCGAAAACGAGCGAATGAAAAACACCAGGTGAAAGACAAACGCCAAAATCGAAGCCGAAAAGTCAAAGGTCAAAAAGTCAACAGAAAAGTCAACTGGTCAAAGTCAAACTCAACCCACTCAAACCCCGATGCCAAAAAGTCAAAGAAAGATATAAGCGTCTGTAGGGACTGAAATTGTAAATCCCTAAACTTATACTTATAAGAAGAAAAGAGAAAATGAAAGGCAAGGGTGCAAACTGCCAATGTGCCAAAGTTGTACTACAAGGGGCAAAACTGCCAACTCTCCTAACTTGTATTACACAAGGACGAGCCTTGCAATTAGACATATAACTTTTGGGGACTTATTTTGCCAAGTCCCCAAAGTTATAACCACACAAGGACCGTGGCTGCAAAGCCTATTATAACTTTGGAGGACCAAACATGACAAATCACCAAACACATCCCCTGTTATACCCAAAACCACTTTTCCCGCCCCTTTTTCCCCCCAAACCAACTCACGGGTGTGTTAACCCGTTTTTACCCTGCGTTTCTTCTCCACCCCCATGGATAATCACCTCCCCCCTCCTCCACTACCTTTCCCAGCTGTTAAATTGCCAAGCTGGCAATCCCACATCTCCCCAAGACTTATTTCGATGGCTATGATGAAACCAAAGAAGCACAAATGGAAATTAAAGGCTGAGATTGCTTTGGGCTTTAACCTCTCACAAAAGAAACACAAGAAGAAGAAGCTGAAGACATAGATATAGTATAAATAGGGTCTTAGTGATAGTTGAAAAGGGTGTAGCTTATTTTTAGTTAATTACTTTTTAATTCAGTCAAATTTATGTTTGTTTTAGCTTATTTACAGCTTATTTCAAGTCCTTTGTACTCCTTTTAATCATTAATGAAGTGTTGAAATTTTTGAGAATTTATACCCGTTTTTAAGTATCCATTGTTAAACAGCTTAAATCACTTTTATATATGTTAAACAAGCTCCTATAAGCTCTTATAGAAGCCTGATTAAGCTTATAAATCTTAAACTCTCCATAGTTTAAAAGTTTTAATAATTTTATAGATTAGTATACGAAAGCAAATCAAAACAAGTAGCCATTTGGAAATAAGCTACAACTTGGAAGAGCTTATGCTTATTCACTTGGCTTATTTATACGCCAGAGCCGTTTTAAGCGTGAAAGCCCTTGAGGGGTTAACAGGTTCAATGTAAAAGCTTAGGACAAAGTAAGTACATTTTTCTCTTTTAATATAATCCTCACTATTTAAGAAATTTTTTATAGCTTATTCTGTTTTTAGCTCTTTAGAGTGCTTATATCCAAGCTTATTATTGTTCATTAAGTTGTTTAAATGCTTATATTTGCCTTGTCCCTTTTAGAAATGTAAGTTAAAAACCGGCCATTTTTAAAAAGCATTAAGAATCCATTTTAAAGAATTAAAGGTGTTTGAGGGAGAACATGGAAAACCGGTCAACAATGCTCTTTGGTATGTGTCATGGTCACAATATAGTTTTAGCTTCAGTTTTTAAGCTATTTAAAGCTGATTTTAAAAGATTTTTATTGGAAAATTGTTTTTCAAATTTATAAAACCTCTTTGAAATCTGTTAGATTTTGAAACCACCACAAGTTGCATATTTAGTTAAGCACTTGAGTGTATAGTAGTTAAAGGTGTCACAAAGAGTTTTGTGTTTGAGATATGTTAATAAAGCTGTAAACCTTCTTTGTCTTTTGACATTGTTAAGTCAAAACACCCAAAGCTTTTTTTAGTCAAAACCGGTTATTAAAAAACACACATCCCTGTTTTCACCTTCAAAATTCAGAAAGCTAAAATGATTTTTCAAAGATAAAAAATTGTGCAACAAGTCCTTTCATATGGCACTCAATCTGTTTTAGCTTATTTGTTGGTCCTAGACTTATTTGACAGCTTTATAATAAGCTGTCAAATAAGCCCTTATTGAAATCTGCCTTAACGCTCCCCGTCAAAGGGGAGACTTTAGTTCATTATTTTTCTTAGCCATTAAAAAGCATTTCACAGCGGCCAAGTCCCTTGCTTATTTTAAGAGCTTATAACCTCTTGGTTTAAGCTCCTGAATTTTTAGCTCTAAAGAGCTTATTTCTGATGTCTTTAATTTTAAGCCTCAACAGTCCCCTGACGTTTTAGCTTATGTTAATGTAAGATGCTTATTTTTCCTCTTCTGCTTATGAGCTTATTTCATAAGCTCACGTGAGCCAAATAGCTTATTTAGATAGATTAAAACGTCAGGGTGTTGTTAAGCTTATTCCTTATTTGCTATGCTTTAGTTTACATGCCAATCTTTATCATTTTACATTTGTAAGCTTTTCTAAGTTTCTGCATTATAAGCTGTTCTCAACAGCTTATTAGTTTAAGCTTTAAGCCTTTTTGGCTTATCTAGGTTTAGATTAAGCACTTTTGCTTATTTAGTCTTTAGTCCTAGCTTATTTCGACCACAAGACCAATTGTCCTAGCCTTTTTCTAGCTCTTAAGCCTTTTAAGCCAAACTGTCACTTTTAAGCTTATTTTTAAGCTTATTTAAAGCTTTTCGTAAAAAGTTGTAGAAGACAAAGTTGTTAAGCCCCACGAGCTTAACAACTTTGCTTCTTTGAGTTTTCGAAAAAAAAAAAAAGGGGGAAAGACAATTGGTCCGGGTGAGCAAGACTCGAACCCGTGACCAATCGATACATTCCCCTTTTATAACTCACACTCTTACCACTGCGCCCTTGGGTCTTTTTCGTTAAAGACTCAAGGGCCTAGTTATTTAAGGTGGTTTTCGGCTAATAAGCTTATAAGCTGTACACAGCTTATTCGGGCTTATTTTTTAAGCCAATTTTGCTCTTTTTATTTTTCGTAGGACTGTTACAGTATAAAGTATTTTTGGTAAATTTTTCAGAATTTTTCGAAGTCATTTGATATTTTTTATAATTTAATTTCGTTAAAAGTTTATTTAATTCATAAAAAATACAAAAATTATCAAAAAAATATTTTGCTTTTTTAGAAAATTTTCTTTTGTCATATAGTTTGTAGGAAAAATACAAAAATTTTCGTAGGGTCATTTTTACAACTTTTCCTTTTTTAAAGAACGGTCCGGGTGCGGGATTTTGTGTTGACTCGTTTTTGGGTCAAACGAACTCCGTTTTCGGTCTAGTCTTTTTCATTCTTCGTTATTTGTCCCGTAGAGTAGTTTAGAAGTAAAAATTTCTTCGTAGGGTTATTTTTAAAGATTTTAGGTTTTTCCCCCTTTGTTCGGGATTCGTGCTCCCGTTTTTCAGCCTAATTTAGTAATTTTTAGGATTTTCTTAAACGTTTTAGTTTGTTATTATCTAATTTGACTTTTTCAATCTGTCAAATCAATTCCTTCCTTCAAACTCAAATCTTCGACTGTATCGATTCTCCAGTACAGCCTCGTTGGGGATAAACGACCCGGGAACATTCTATACTACTTCTCGGTATCATTGATCTTGTTGATTTTTAGACTAATATATATTTTATATTTTATTATATATTATATATATATGGTGTAAAAACCACGCAATCAGTAACATTTATGTGGGATAATGTTTTAAAACTCTGAATTTTCATGAATGGAACGATGTTGCAAACGTCTTTTTCAAGTCGTTCTTTTTCAAGTCTTTTCACCATTGATATAGAAACATATCATGAGGTATCCATGCAGATCTATGAATATGAGTAAACTCATTCTAAGGTTCAACATTTTTATGTTTTGCCTTAGTATGACATTCGCTAGTGCGTTTAGAAGGTTTATATCTTCTTCTTAAAGTAATTCAAGACCTACAATACTCCCACTCACTTTTAGCAAAGTGGAGATCCCACTCACCCGCAGCGCACAAGTATATTTTTAGACATTATCAAATAACTCAGCATGATCGTGAGCAACGAAAATTTGTTCTTGTAAATTGGATGTTTATGTCTACTTGTTAGTACATACACATTAAGTCGTTGACTTGCTCAAAAGACTTATAAAAGGATGCAATTGGCTTAGTAACACTATTGATACCATTACGTTTTACTCTAAGTTACCGCCGCCTCACTAAAGGAAAGCCTAAAGTTAAGATCAATCTCAGATTCGAATACCACATCCTTCCCCCCCCCCCCTCCTCGCTCCCGCCGCGCCTCGGCTCCACAACAAGGGTTCTCGCGCAAACTCTATATCGATATTGTTTGATTCATGATGACCTTAACTTATTTTAATCCTAAAGAGATCAAGATTATAGATAATTAAGTGTGGTGATATGTGTGATGTGTTTTACTAATTATACTCCCCGACCTAGAAGGTTAATTAAGATAAATGAGATGAATCTCATCATATTTGATGTGAAGTTCTGCTTCGCGGGCGTAAAATCTCTTAGAGAGTATTATTGACAAATACCTAGAACTGTTAAGTGTTTCTTGTTAATACCCAAAGGAGACAATGGGATACCATTTCTACAACCACACGAGAATAAAGTCACTGTTGCTCGTCATGCTGAGTTATTTGATAATAGTCTCAAATATACAAGAAGCGAGTGGGAGTCTCACTTTGCTAAAAGTGAATGGGAGTATTGTAGGTCTTGAATTACTTCAAGAAGAAGATACATAAACCTTCTAACCGCACTAGCGAATGTCATACTAAGGCAAAAACATAAAAATGTTAAACCTTAGAATGAGTTTACTCATATTCATAGATCTGCAAGGATACCTCATGATAAGTTTCCTATATCAATGGTTGAAAAGACTTGAAAAAGAACGTCTTGAAAAGACGTTTGCTACATGTTCCATCATGAAATTCAGAGTTTTAAAACATTATCCCAATAAATGTTGCTGATGCGTGGTTTTTTACACCATATATATATTAATATATATAAAATTAAAATATATATTAGCTTAAAAAATCAACAAGATCAATGAAACCGAGAAGTAGTATAGAGTGTTCCCGGGTCGTTTATCCCCAACGAGGCTGTACTGGAGAATCGATACAGTCGAAGATTTGAGTTTGAAGGAAGGAATTGATTTGAAAGATTGAAAAAGTCAAATTAGATAATAACAAACTAAAACGTTTAAGAAAATCCTAAAAATTACTAAATTAAGCTGAAAAACGGGAGCACGAATCCCGAACAAAGGGGGAAAAACCTAAAATCTTTAAAAATAACCCTACGAAGAAATTTTTACTTCTAAACTACTCTACGGGACAAATAACGAAGAATGAAAAAGACTAGACCGAAAACGGAGTTCGTTTGACCCAAAAACGAGTCAACACAAAATCCCGCACCCGGACCGTTCTTTAAAAAGTAAAAAGTTGTAAAAATGACCCTACGAAATTTTTTGTATTTTTCCTACAAACTATATGACAAAAGAAAATTTTCTAAAAAAGCAAAATATTTTTTTGATAATTTTTGTATTTTTTATGAATTAAATAAACTTTTAACGAAATTAAATTATAAAAAATATTAAACTATTTCGAAAAATTTCATGAAAATTTTTTCCTAAAAATACTTTATACTGTACAGTCCCACGAAATAAATAAGGCAAAATTGGCCCTTAAAAATTAAGCTCCGAATAAGATGTGTACAGTTATAAGCTATTAGCCGAAACCACCTTATAATAACTAGCGCCCTCTAGGCCCTTGAGTCTTTAACGAAAAAGACCCAAGGGCGCAGTGGTAAGAGTGTGAGTTATAAAGGGGATCGTATCGATTGGTCCCGGGTTCGAGTCTTGCTCACCCGGACCAATTGTCTTTCCCCTTTTTTTTTCGAAAACTCAAAGAAGCAAAGTTGTTAAGCTCGTGGGGCTTAACAACTTTGTCTTCTACAACTTTTTCTGAAAAGCCCTTAATAAGCTGAAAAATAAGCTTAAAGTTGGCAGAAATGCTTAAAGGGCTTAAAAGCTTGAAAAACTAAGTCATTTGGCTTGTGTTGGTCGTTTAAGCTAGGACTAAGGGAAAATAAGCAAAAGGGCTTAATCTAAACCTAGGTAAGCCAAAAAGGCTTAAAGCTTAGACTAATAAGCTGCAACAGCTTATGATGACAGGAAAGCTTAAACAAAGCTTAAAGGGCTAAAGAGCTAAGTTTGGACAAATAAGCTTGGAAAAAGGCTAAACAAACTTAACAACTAACTAAATAATCTAAATAAGCTGTTAGGACACAAAGGAGCTTATTACATAAGCTAAATAAGCAAAAATGAAAATTAAGCAATCCCTATACCTAAATCATGCAAAAACAGTCAAAAGCTAAGTTTGGGCTTAAAAATAAGCCATCAAACAAGCTTCTTAAGGGCTGAAAATCAACAAGCTTATAAAAGGGCTTATAAGCTCTTGAAATAAGCCAAGAGATTGGGCTTAAGTCCTCTTAAAGGCTAAGAAAAATAAGCCTAAAGTCTCCCCTTTGCACCAGGGGAGCTTTAAGGCTAATTTCAAGGGCTTATTTGACAGCTTATTAAAAGCTGTCAAATAAGCTCTAAACCAACAAATAAGCTAAAACAGATTGAGTGCCCTATGAAAGGGACTTGTGCACCAATTTTTAACTTTTAAAAATCATTTTAGCTTGCTGAATTTTGAAGGTGAAAAAGGGCTTTTGAATTTTTTAAAACTGCCACCAAAAGGCTTGGTGATTTTTGACTTATAAAGTCAAAAGACCAAAGATGGTTTTGGCAGCTCTTTAACACACACAAAATGCACACTTTTTTGACACAACACTCAAAATCCAAGTGCTTAATTAAATAAGCACTTGGGATTTTCTTAAAATACTCACAGCCTTGAAAATGGTTTTAAAAACTTTGAAAAACAATTTTGAACCTTTAAAACTTTTGAAAACAGTTTAAATAAGCTTGATAATCTAAACTAAGTCTATTTTAATGACCATAACCCATACCACAACCAATTTTGACCCGTTTTCATAGTTATCCCAAACACCCCTTTACCAATTCTGTCCCAACTTTATTGAACTTAAAAACTGTTTTAAAAACTAAACCAGCTAAAACCTTTTATCTACTCTTGCTAAAATTCACCTAGTTAAGCTAAATGAACACTTAAACCTATAGCTTATTAGGAAAAATAAGCTACTTACTCTCCTAGCTTATTTAAGGCTAAATGACAGATTTGAAAATTATGAAAACTAAATGAAATTTAACTAAAACAGTTTTAAAACTATAACATCTATAATCTAATCTAAGCAAAATGAGCAGGGTTAAACATAAAATTCCAAATGAATAAGCTAAAATGAATTAAGCTTTTAAATGCTAAATTGAAGTTCAGAAAAGTAAACCTGAGATTTGAAGAGTCTTCACACTTAAGCTATCCAAGAGAAGAAACTTAAGTGTTCCTAATGGCTTCCAAAGCCTCTAAACCTTGATAAACTCAATAAGCTGATTTTTAGCTTATTTCTCCTTTGATCCTTCAAATTGAACTCAAATGCACTCAAGTGATCATGACTTTGATGTAAATGGATTAGAATGAGTAAATGAATTGCTTAAAAACAAAATTTGACTGAATTTGAGCTTATGAACAGGAATAAGCTCAAAAGAGCTTATTGAGAGCTTATTGGATGAAAACGGCTTAAAATGGAAATCAAAAGCAATTGAAACTCAAAGACTGAATGTTATTACTCAAAATGTAAAGTACAAATTGAAATAACAAAGGTACAAGTGACTAAAGCTGAATTTAAAATCTTAAGAGAAAATGCTTAAAAATAACGAAAATTACAAGCTGAAAATTAAACTAACTAACTACTACTAAAACTTCTGTCTTCTGTTTCTTTTATAGGCTGCTTCTGTGTTTGTTGTGAGAGTAAACAGCCCAAAGCAATCTTGACCCTTCAATCTTATCAATCATAGCCGTTGGATTAGGCTTGGGGGATTGTGGGATTGCCAAATGGGATTAGGGTTTAAGTGGAGGAGGGGGGAGAGGTTTGACCATGGGGTTTTTGAGGTGCAGGGTAAAAGGAGGAAGGCAAACCCGTGAGTTTGGTTGTGGGGGAAAAAGGGCGGGAAAAGCTGGTTATACAAAAAGAAGAGTGACAGGGCAAAGGTTCGGGGTTTTGACAGCTTTGGTCCTTCAAAGTTAATAAAGGCTTTGCAAGGTTGGTCCTTGTGGTGTTAAAGATTTGGAAACTTGGCAGATTTGGTCCTCCAACCCATATAAGTTAGTTACATAGGTGGTCCTTGTGTATTATAACTTTTAGGGGGTTGGCAGATTAACCCCCTCAAGTTATACTTCTATTGAATTGTAATTTCAGCCCTTGTAGTTTTCCACCATGATATACAACCTTTTGAATTGGCAATTTCAGTCCCTGGAGTTGTATTTTTTTCTTCTTTGACTTTCTTTTGACTTGACCGTGTCGGTGTTGACTTTGACTTTGACCAGTTGACTTTTCTGTTGACTTTTTGACTTGATTGACTTTTCGGCTTTGATTTGGCTTTGTCTTTCACAGTCTTTTCCATTCCGAGTCCGGTTTTGTCGTTTTGGCTTTGTTTTTCGTCCTTGTTCTTGGTTATCCGTTCCGCCACAAACATAATTAGCATAAAACAAGGCATATTTGGCATTTTAAGTCCGTTTTTGGTTATTTTAGCTCGTTTTTAAAGGTAAAAGGTATGTGTAATTAAGCACATACCAATCGTTCTCCTCTTTTCTACTAGTTTCGATTCTAGTCCGTGTTCCATTCCATGTCGTGACAACTTAACTACTTCATCCGAAGTACTATAAGTATTTTTTTTAATTAGCGAAATGCAAATTAAAATGTTACTCTTTTTGAAAATTTTCGTCAATAATCGATTCCAAAACACCTTTGCTGGTGGCGGTCCCCATAAACTAGGCGGGCCCCTAATTAAAACAGGCGGCCCCCATATATATATGGGACCGCCGGCAGCAGGCTTGTGATATCTTTCATTTTCTTTTCTAAACATAAAATGAACACCCTTCTCTCTTTGCTTCCTCTTCTATGAGCTGGCATCTATTCATCACTCAAACCTCATTAACTATTATTCACTCTTGTCAATAATTACTAGTTCTAGTACACATTCAAACCAATAAGGTGAAATGAAAAACGAGTCTTAAGTCATCCACCGAGTTATCTTCACAATAAAATTCATCTTGAATTCTTCTCTACCAACATAATTACAAACTAATAGCATTTCTCACTTCTACAAACCATGAAAAGTAAACTACCCTTCATAATACACAAACCTATGCCCAATATCTCTCTATAGATTAACGGGTCATCCTCATATCCTAACACTCATAAGCATCATTGCTTATGTTAATAGTCAAGTGAATTTCATAATGAAATGCGTATCATTCTCAAACACAATTCTTAAATCGTCATACTCATAAATCTCCTCACATATTGGTCCTCACTTCTCGTAAACCTCTTTTCTCACTTCGAATGGTCTTTTCACTTCTAAATGGTTCCTCTCTTTCTTAATAGTCTTTTTTACTTCTAACGTTTCTTCTTACTTCTAAACGTTTCTTTTCACTTCTAATAAGTCTCCTCATCTCTAATGTTTCTTCTCACTTCTAAATGTTTCTTCTCTCTTCTAATAGTCTTGTTACTATTAGAATTCCTCTTATATCCCTTGACAACTTAATTATTTCATCCGAAATATTTAAGTAATTTGCAAAATGCAAATGTCACTCCTTCGCTAAACTTTCTACTTTCTAAAAAGTGAAGAACATAAAGAAGATAGTCAATCTTCAAGTGCTATTGAGTCACCACATTGTCAAACAACAAAAAACAAACCTTTGAATTCATAATCATCCACCTTTGTCTTGATAAGATCACACGCACATCAATTGTTAGTGTAAATGATATATCAATCTCTTCTTATCCTTTCCCACTTTTCGGCTCTATGAAATCATTCTCATTCACATCCAAGAGCATATTGTCTCCATCCTTGTCTTATTTTTCTTTTTACTCTTTTTAATATATATATATAAAAATTTTTTTTGCCAAGATATTAAGTGTCATTCGTCTACTTTTAAAAGGTCATTCTCATAATATTTTTGTGTCAACCAATAAACGAATCCCATTATCGTTTATTAAAAGTCGGTCCTAGATACTCTCCTCACGAAAACATAACGTCTTGAGTCTTTTAATTATATCATTTAGATTGTTGTTTTTAAAATAATGCTTGCATGTGTCTAGCTTTTAACTTTCCCTTAAAGTGTCATACTTTAGAATACTAACACCTAAAATGCATGTTTAGTCTCCCATAATATCTTGCAATAATATATGTGCACATTGTCTACTAACTTTGTTTTGTAGAAACAAATAACCATACTTGAATCCTTGATGCCTCTAAACAAGGGAAGCTACAATACACCGAGGGGAGGAGCACTACAAGTGTCCCTACTCATTAAATTGCATTCCATCACACCTTTGAGTTCAATGGAAATTCAATTTTATTTTTTTTTTTTTTTTTTTTTTATTTTATTGCTTTTTTGATCTATTGATCCGGCTAGAGTCACTTTTTAAGGAATATAATTATCATAAGGATGCAATGAGCAAGGGGAGCTTGAAGATATGTGGGTAAATAGCATGGAGTTGGTTAAACCGTAATGATAGAAGACTTCACTCGGATGATGCAAGCTCACCTTTATAGGAAGATAGGACCGAGGATTGTTAAATACAATGAATGGTTCATTCGTACTCTAAATAATTCACCTCATTCACTTTAAAATCACCCTCAACCTTAAGGTCCTCTTCTTATACCTTTAACTTATATACTTGAAGTACCTACCTTTTTTTCAAGCTTTGCTCTCATTTCTCATAACCTCGTCTAAATTATCCAAGAAACAAAAAATCACCTCAACTGTATTTCTCATGTTGTATTCTCATTCCTCTAACCAATATACTTGGATGACCTATCTTTTCCTCATTCCTTCAACCTATACACTCAAAGTACCTACCTTCTTCTCTTGCCTACTTCTCATCTCTCATGACCTTTTCTAAACTAACCAAGGAACACACAATCACCTTCACCCTCATTTCTCATATCTTCTCCTCATACCTCAAACCTATATACTTGGAGCACCTATCCTCTTCTTAAACCTCCAACCTATATGCTCCAACCATAATCCACGTTATACCTTTTTGCTTCGATAAAAGGGGGAGAAGGAAGTGTAAACTAGTAACTTTTAAACTATACTATGTGTTATAGTTTACATAGTTTGTCATCATCAAAAAGGGGGAGATTGTTAGTGCAAATATTATGATATTTAATCTATATGATCTCTTTATGTTTTGGTGATGACAAACATGTAACTTGTAATACATAACGTAAAGTACGCAAGTTACTCATAATCATAAGTCATCAATGCATACATGCATCAACAACACTCGATGTCTCAAGTCTGCATCAACACCGACATTTGTTTGCACCCGACGTAAATCACGTAAGGTATGTACAAACAAATTAAACTTGTAGGATAATGAAAGAAAAATATTTTTTTCTTAACCATTACATTTCTACAAAAGTATTTTTCACAAAAATAAATAAACACAAAATACTTTTTAATAAAACAAATGTTTTATTTAAATATAAAATTTGAAATCTGGTTTTCCCCCCAAAATAGAAGCTTCTATACCAGATACAACATTCCCTACAAAAAGACAAAAAAGGGAGCGGAGTCTAGGTGGCGGCCCCCTTATAGGCCTGGCGGCCCCCTTATATATAAGGTACCGCCGGGACCGCCGTTGACAGACTGGCAGTTTTTAGCTCCAATAAATAATGGATCACCTCCAACCATTTGAACAACCCTTTTGCATGAATTTCTCTCAGCTCTTTCTCTCTCTAAATCTCACTAAATCTTTCTAAATCTTTGATCATTTAAATTGTTTAATCTTGTTTAAATATGATCCAATCTTCTACTCTTTCCTTCTTCCCTCAAGTGCAAGAGAAGAACTTCGGTCATCTTTAAGATCCGAAGTTATGTAGTCTAGTTAGTCCATTTGTAAAATTTGTTACATATAGATTGAGTCTATGTCTTCTAATCTTTAGTATTGTATGGATCCAAATGATGTACATATAGATTGAGTCTTGTGACAAGATCGATGGATGCACAATTGGAAATAGCTGCCAGAAAAAACAAACCAAAAAGGTCAAAAAATAGATTAAAACACTAGTCAATTATTATTATTTTGTGTTATAAAAAACTAAACAATAAACAATGTTTCATGTTTAGTTTTTTTATTATGTTTAATATTTAATATGTGTCACTTTAATATGTGTAATTATTTGTTCATATTATGTCAGTCTTAATTCGTATTTACTCAACACATGTAATACGGATTAGTTTATTGGTATTCAGTATTATAACTTAGTAGATTGGTGAAATATGCTACAGAGTTGTATGGAAAAAATACAGCTGGTTTGATGTGTAAAAAAAGTTAAATGGCTTATGGAACATGTTTGAAATATTTAGGGCATCCATGTAACAAATTTAGGGCATCTGTTTGGTATATTTAAGGCATCTGTGTGTTAATAACATAACATATATTTAGGGCACCTGAGGCAATATGTGTTATCCATGTTATGCTGAATGTTACACATAAATTGTGTGTGTATCATGCAAATAAATTATGGAAAAAAGCAGAATATGTTTAGATCATCTGTTTGCTATGGTTGGTGCATCTACTTGATATAGATAGTGCATATATGTGATACATTTAGGGCATCTGTGTAATATAGTTAGGGAATCTATTTGACATAGTTAGGACATCTATTTGATATAGTTAGGGCATCTGTTTGTTATATAAAATAACATATACTTGTATCATCATGTAACTAATATTATGAGTTGGATTATCATGTAACTAAACTTATGCATTGGATCATCATGTATTTAGGGAATCTGTTTGTTATATTTAGGGCATATGTTGTTAAACTTATGTATGTTTATGTATATATATATAATGTTGAATACATGGATGTGGAAATAAACGAAAAAGGAGATTCGACTCAATATCAAAAGAATGTGGACAACAATGATCAAACAATCATTCAAAATGAAGATTCAATCAGCAATGATGTGAATGTGGATGTGATAACGAAAAAACCACAACATGTATACGCAAAAAGAACCAAATTATCATTGACGAAAGGATGTGAAGAAATGACTGGATCGAGTCAAGGAGCAGGTTATGCAAGTGTTGGAGACAAAGAAAAACAAATATGTACCGTTGCAATGGTTCAAGAAGGACGTGTTTTGGATATTGAACCAATTAATGCGGTACCAATAAGATATGCGGAACCAACAAAAGATGGAATATATAAAGAGAAAGAAAAACATATACGTGAATTATCAGAAGCATTATGTTCTCCATACGTTAAAAGAAAGGTGAGCGTCACAAATGAATTGCAAGCTGATGAAAAACCTGTGGTGGAAAGTATTGTCACCGGAAAGTATCCTATCAGATAAGTAAAAATTAATAATGACAAAATTATAAAATTAATTTAGGGCATCATAGTATCTATTATTAGGGCATTTATGTTTTTTGTAATTAATGTTTATTTAAACACATGAATTAGGGATATAATTTTCAAGACAAACAACATGGAAATTCAAAGAGTCGCATTTGAAAGTATGCATGAAGGATTTTTAGTTACAAAAGCCGTAATCGACGTATGGAGCGTAATTCAAATTAATGACGAACGTCTAAAGAATAAGATGAGATCAAAATACCTATTCTGCAAAACTAGAATGACGGTACATAATAAAAAAATAAAAATAAATGAATGTTTATTTTTAAAGGCATATGTTATGATTTAAGGAATTTGTTTGAGGATTTTAAGGCATATGTTTGGTTAGATTAGGGCATATGTTTGGTTATATTAGGGCATCTGTTTAGATAAATTAAAGCATATGTTTGTTAAGCTTAAAGAATATGTTTGTATGGTAAAAGGTATATGTTGGTTTAGTTTGAGGCATATGTTTGTTTTTTAAGGCCTATGTCTGTTTTTTTAATCATCAGCGTGAAAAATGGATCAAATTGTATAAAATATAGAGTATATTTGAAATGATTTAATACATTTATTTAGTTAAGTTTAAGCGTATATATGGAAACCTTTAGGGCATATGTTTGAAGTAGTTGCGAGTGTTTGGTTTCATATGGTGTTATAACAAAACTTATGATCTGATTGAATCATATTTTAAAGCTTTCATGGAAGTTTGAAGAGTTTAAAAGAAAATTTAAAGAGGCGATGGCATATACAAACCTTGACAAATTCGATTTGGTAAGATGTTATTTTTATTTTTTTGTTAGATTATAATTTATAGGTAATTAATTGAAAAATAAGTTTAACAATACGAGTGTGAAAACAGGTATTTTTTCGATAGTGCAAGCAGGATCTAAAGCAAATCACTTCTATTTGATTGTGTATAATTTGAAGACGTTAGAAGTGGATATTATAGATAACAAGAAAGAAGAAAATCAAGATATAGTTAGACGGTACGAGGAGCTTCCTAAAAAACTAGTAAGATTCAAAAGCTTGTTTTTTTTCTAAATTGTATTATTATTATTATTATTATTTTATGTTATGGCATAAAAATGCATAAAAAAGGTCATATCAAATGTGTGTAACAATACACTAACTTGTAAAATTATAGGCAAGACAACATCGTTTGGAAATTTAATCTCAATCAGTCGAGGCCATCCAGAATGGAATCAAGATGACAAAAAGCAGAAACACCGAAAAAATTATGCATATGGATGTGCAAACAACAACAAACTATTGGAAATGCCTGGAGTTTTTTGTTATGAGACTACAGTGGAAGTGTTTAATTACAATGAGAAGGATAATTACGTCTTCAATGCAGGTTTGTTTAATTTAAAACCATTTGTTTGTATTGTTTTAATGTATCTGTTTATTTAAACTGCATGTCATTTTATTTATTCAATGTAAAAGACATTCGGTTCGACATAAATTAACATATTTAAAAAGACTACATAGCTCTTTCATTTACATTAAACTAATTTCAGCATTACAAGGAATCCTGTTTTGTATTACTTTTATGGCATATGTTCATTTAATTTCATTCAAGAAATCGGTATTGTATGGGATTCTTGATTTGATGCGAGACTAAAATAATAAAGAATGAAACAAATTAGGAACAAAGTGACACTTATCGGAAGTTCTTCTCAAACAGCACAAACACACAAACAAGAACAAATAAAACACAAAACAAAAAAACAATAACAAAAAAAATAAATAAATCCTCATAATAAAAAAACCCAAACAAAAGACCAATAACAACACGTACAAAATCAAAAAAATTAAAACCCCTATAAAACTACAACGACCAAAATCACCAAAAAAAGAAAATTAAAATACTAGAAAACCAAAACAAAAAAACATAAAAGACATAAAAATAACCACCACCAATGAAAACAAAAAATTCTCAAACAAAAACAAGAAAAAAAATAAGCCAATAACAAAATAAAAACAATAAACATAAAAAACCAATACAAATAAAAAAAAAAAACGGAAATCATATAATTCTCAAACAAAGAATATATAAAACAAAAACAAAAAAAAAAAACCAAAAACAAAAAAAAACAAAAAAAGAATCACAAAAAAGAACTCAGCAAACAAACAAACAATACAAAAAATCAACAACAAAAACACGAAACAACAAAATTAACAAAAAGAAACAAAAAAAAAAAAAAAAACAAATAAAAAAATATAGAAAAACAAAATAAAAAAATAAAATTAATAAAAAACAATAAAACAGAAAACAATACGACAACACGAAAAGAAAGAAAATAAAAAAACACAAATAAAAAAAAAAACCGAAAAATATAAAAACCACAAAACAAACAAACAAACATACCACACAAAAAAAAACGAATACAACAAAATAAACTAAAAAACAAAACAAGCAAAAACAAACAACAACAGAAAAACAAAGAAAAACAAAAAAATAACAACCTAAAAAAAATACAAAATCAAAAAATAAAACACACCCAAACCATCAACAACAAAAAAACTAAAAAAAAAAAGGAAAACTCTAAAAAAAACAAAACACATCTACTCAAAATAAGAACAAAAAAAAAAAAAAATCAATAATCAACCGAACAAAAGCAAAATACCAAACACACCATAGAATAAACCAAAACTAAACTAACCAACAAACAAAATAACAAAAAAAAAAAAAAAACTGGAAGAAAAAATACCAATAAAAAATAAATACAAACCCACCGTACACAACAACAACAAGCAACTAAGACAAAAAAAAAACACAAAAAAACAATAAAAAAGTAAAACCAAAAAAAAAAAAGCAAGCAAAAGACAAAAATAACAACAACGAAAAAAAAAAAAACACACAAACAAAAAAACAATTAAAGATAAAAAACGGAAAAAAAACAAAAAACCAAAAAAACTAAATAAAAAACAAATCCAAACACAAACAAAAACACATAAACAACATAAACAAACACAAAATCACTATATACTCAAAACAAACAAAAATAACAAAAAAAAAAACCAAAAACAAACAGAGAAAAAAACAAAAACCAACACCACTCAAGTAACTACACAAAGAAAAAAAAAATGCACCCAAAACCACAATAAAACCCACAAAAAAAAAAAAAAATACAAAACAAGAAAACCAAAAGACAAAACAAAAAAACAAAATAAAAAAAAAAAAAAGAAAACTCACCTAAAATAAAAAACTAATAAGAAAAAACAAACCCCACCTCACAAAAGTAGAAAAAACAAAAAACAAATCAAAAACAAAAAACAAAGAAAAATCAAAATCAAATCAAACAAAACAACACCAAAAAAAAAACACAAAACAAAAAAGACAAATAAACAAAAAAAGAAGACAAAATAAAACAAAACAACAACAAAATAAAAACAAAAAAAAAAAAAAAAAACAACACATATAAAAAGAGCAACAAACATCAAAAATAAGAACAAAAAAAACTAACCAAAACAAATAAAAAACAACAACCAAAAACCATTTAACACCAAAAACAAAAAAAAAAAACACAAAAAAAAAAAACCAAAAAAATAAAAAAAATAGACACCACCAAAAACAAAACAGAAATAAGAAAACAAAACAAAAAAAAAGAACAAAACCAGAAAAAAACAACCACAACAAGAAAAACAAAACAAAAAAAACCAAAAACAAAAAAAAAAAAAAAAAAAAAAAACACAAATAATACAAAAATTGAAAAAAAAATAAAAAAACAAAAAAAAGTCAACATAAAAAAAAAGCAAATACAAGAATCAAAAAAACACCACAAAATAATCAATCAACAACAAAATAAAAAAAACCTAAAAAACAAAAATAACCAAAAAAAATAACAAATGAGTATACCAAAAGCTACAAAACAAAACAAAAAACCAACAAAACATCAAGAAAACAAACAAAAAAACAACAATATAAATCACAAACAACAAAAAATAAAACAAAAAACAAAACAAATAAAAACAAAGAACAATCAAACAACAACAACAAAAAAACAAACCAGAAACAAAAACAAGTAACCAATACAAAAGAACAACACAAAAAACAACAGAAACAAAAAAATAAAAACAAAACAAAAAACAAACCAATGAAAACAAAAAACAAAAAAAACCAAACAAATAAAAAAAACACCAACAAAAAACTAAAAAAAAACAAACAAAAAAACTAACAAAAACCCACAAGAAAACAAAAAATACAAAAAAAAACCATAAATACCAAAAACCCAAAATAAAAGAAAACATAAAAACAACAGCAATCAAAACCAAAAAAAAAAAAATATCAGCAAAAAACAAAAAAACAAAAAACAAAAACCAAAAAACAAAAAAAAAAAAAAAAAAAAAAAAAACTGAAAACAAAACAAAACAACCACGAACAAAACAAAAAAAACAAAAAAAATAAAATAACGAAAAAATAAAAAAAAATTATAAAAAAACAAAAAATAAAAACCAACCACACCAAAAAAAACAAAAACAAAAAACACCTTAACAAAAGATTAAAAAAAGACAACCACAAAAAAAAAAATAAACTCATAAAAAAAAAACAAAACCAAATAACAAGAGCAATACAAAAAAATAACATTAACATACCACACAAAAACAAACATAAATAAAACAATAACAAAAGAAGAAAGAAAGAAAACCGTAACACAAAAAAAAAAAATAAAATCAACAACTAAGAAAACAGCCAAAAAAAACTACGACTAAATAAACATCGAAAAAAAAACAATATAGAACAACCGTTGGAGAACATAAGAATAAATGGCAAGAATATTGGTCAAATGCAATACAAGATGGGAATTAACACAATAATGCTAATAGGTTAGTAACATGGTTTTATTATAATGCATTAATGTGAATTCTAATTATATTGAACAATGAATGACTTAGCAAATTAGTGGAAACCATTATACTAGTATGATGATGTAGAATAAATATAGAAAGTATTAATAGTCTATTGTAACCTACTTGGACTCCTAACCTATAAAAGGAGGACCAGAAAAGTTCTCAGCAGAAAACAGATCATATACTTCCAATATCATTCACACCATCAACAATATTATCATAGTTATTAACTGTAACCCTTACAGCAATTATATAAATCCCCCAAAAGTTTTAGTATTCATAATGTTCTTCTTAATACTATTGTGATAATATTCCGCATATACAATAAGTAATTCAGAGTCCAGTGTTTCTACTTTAAATCAATCTAACTCATTATACAATTTAGGCTATCAACCCCTTACATCACACGCAAAGATCTGTCAGTTTTGGTAGACATCACATAATGTGGTATCAGAGCCAATAACCACTATGCTCTTTGACTATTTGTGATTACAATTTCAAAAACAAACAACTAAGCTTTAATTCTAACTATAATTTAAAAAAAATCAGTTTTACACCTATATTGGAGGGAATTATTCATTTACTGGAGTCAAACCCGAACCAATCCAATATCATTAACCAGAAAAACGCTAATTTATATATGGTATGAATTAGGAGCGTTTTTTCATGTATGGTATGATTTTGAAAATGTTCAAAGAAATAAACTATTAATTTGCAATTCAAAAGGAAATAACTAAGTTGCAAAACTTACTCAAATCCTAATTAAAATAAAAACATTCCTAATTAAAAAATCCTAATTAAATTAAAAAACGATTTACAACTTTCCTAATTAAAATACAAAACGTTTTATATATGTAAGAGGGAAAGGGAAAATTTAAAGACATTTGTTGTTAAACACAGTTTGTCTAAATCTTAACCATAGTTAAAATAAAATACGTTTTAATTATATTATAAGAGGGGGAAATAAATAAGATTTTTAAACACAATTAAATGTCCTTAACCATATATTTAATGTTGCATTCTGAATGGTAATATGTACTCCGCATTTACAGTTTAATGAAATTTTTTTCCCTAAAAAAAAAAACTGGTCTTTGGTATCCTGAGTGTTCTCATTTGACCTGGATGCCTATTCAGGGTAGTGATTATGCTGGAGCAAATCTTGACAGGAAATCCACAACAGGAGGTTATCACTTCTTGGCAGGAGACTTATTTCTTGGCAATGCAAAAAGAAGACAATTGTGGCTGACTGCTACTTTTAACAAGAGACGGGTCAGAGTATGTTTGCTGCCTGCAATTGTTGTGGACCAAGTTTTGTGATTTCTAAATCCAAATGTAGATATGGGTTCATAGACTATGGGTTCAATTTCATGAACACAAAAATCTACATTGATAATGAAAGTACTATTTGCATTGTAAAGAATCCAGTCTTTCACTCCAAAACAAAGCATATTGCAATTAGGCACCACTTCATAAGGGATGCATATGAGAAGAAACTTATTCAGGTGCTGAAAATACACACTGATGACAATGTAGCTGATCTTCTAACCAAGGCATTTGATGTTAGCAGGTTTCAGTTCTTGGTTGTTACAATTGGGATGATCAATCCATAAGCTGCATTAGTTAAGGGGAGGCAATATGATTTGTTGTATAGTTTGTATGAAGTGTTCAGTGTGCAGAAGAATCTTGACCATAGTGATGATTTTCATGGAGTTATTTGGGTTTTAGAGAGTCATTGGGAAGAGCTTTAGATGGTACTGAAGCACTGTTGTTGCCAAAATTGTTCATTCTTTGGTTGGCAAAAGTTAGTACCGACAGTGCAAAGTTAATACCGTTAGGCAAAGATAGTACCGCTATAGAGACGTTGAAGAAAATACCGCCAAGGGTATAAAGTGTAAATTGAAACGGTTTCTTTGATCTTAGGTTTGCTAAACCTATATAAACCCATCTCAATTGCACAGTTCACTCACGTAATCTCTCTCAATTACTTTCTTTCATTCAAACCCTAATATCTCACTCACCGACGATCACAAATTCAACAACCATGGCTGTTCTTGAATCGTGCCCTAAACACAATATGGTCGCTTATTTAGAGAAAACTGATGGCAATGCAGAGTTTCATGAGATTATTGACTTTCTTGCGCGAAGCTCCATTCACAATGCTCTCACTGTAAGTCCAGTAGTCTCTACTACATTTGTTGAACAGTTTTGGATGTCTGCTAAATCCAAAATAATCAACAATGTTAGGTATATTACTGCCAAAGTAGCTGGCAAGCCTGTGTCTATCTCTGAAGCATCAATAAGAAGTGATCTTCTTTTTGATGATGCCGATGGGATAGATTCTCTACCAAATCAGGCTATATTTGATGCTATTCAGCTCATGGGGTATGAGGGGGACTTAACTGTTTTAACATTTAACAAAGCTTTGTTTTCACCCCAATGGAGATTTCTTTTTCATACAATGAATCATTGTATTAGTTCAAAAAGCACCTATTGGGATCAAATTCCCACTAACATTGCCACTGCTGTAATTTGCTTAACATCTAATCAGAAATATAATTTTTCTAAATTAATTTTTGATGGTATGCTTAGACACTTAGATGCAAAGAAAAAGTTTGTTATGTATCCACGTTTTATTTCAATCTTTTTGGATAAACAACTAATAAATGTACCCGTACCTTTAGACCATTTTCCTGTTAATGCTTTGACAAGTAAAGTTTTCTCCTTCATGGTTAAAAAGGGTAAACATTTTTCAGGGAAAGTCACACCTCTATTTTCTAACATGTTGGTTCAACCAAAAGAGGATGAGGGTGAACAATCAGAAAGACCATCTAAACCACAACCTACACCCTCTCCTTCTCACCCAAGTGAAGTTCAAGTTGAGCCTCAGTCTGACCCATCACCTAGACCTTCACCTGCTACTCGTATTCCTGATTCCATTCTAGAAGATTCTAGTGGGAATCAAGGAGGTCAGTCATCCAGTGATAGATCCCTTTCAGGGAATGAGGGTGACATGACACTCCAAAGTGTGTATGATCTTTATATCTCTTTGTGTACATAGGTTACAGATCAAACCAAGGAAATTAAACACTTGAAGGCACATATCAAGAAGCTTAAGAAGAAAGCCAAATCTGTTATCACACACCACATAGCTTGGATGAAGAGTGTATCTTTGAAGCAAAGATTGGCAGGAAAGAAATCCTTGAAGAAAAACTAGATGCAAAAGGAGTCTGTATCTAAATAGGGGAGGAAATCTGCCAAAGTTGAACCTTCAGTCCATAAAGATCCATTGTTTGATGAGCTTGATGATGATGAAATTGACAATATAGAGACTGAGGATGCTCAAGGAATGGGGAGGACAAGGTATGTGGTGCATGAAAAGAAGGAAAGGAAATAAAATGGAGTTAGTACTGAAGATGTAGTTAGTACTGACAAAGAAAAAGTTAGTACTGACAGATCAAAAGTTAGTACTGACAGATCAAGAGTTAGTACTGACAAGGAAGAAGTTAGTACCGACACACCAGATAAAGGTACTGTTGATCAAACTGAAGGAAGAAGTGCTACTCCAACAACTCCAACACCTACTCCTACAACTTTTGGAGATGATGAAACTATTGCTCAAGTTCTTCTTAACATGAGTCAAGCCAAAGCAGTTTCAAGAGAAAAAGAGAAAGGAGTTGAACTGAAGGATGTAGAGAATATT
>BQNB010048770.1:0-25000 GCA_026074375.1 Tanacetum coccineum
TAAATCCATCACTTTCAAATAGTGGTGGTCTTTGCATAGATTGCCCTTCTAAATATTTTTCCGATTTCATAGATCGATTAAAGTTTTAAAATACAATTTATTTTGAAAATCTTGTTTGACGTGGCTTCTGATACCAATTGTGGAAAACTAGAAGGGGGGTTAAATAGTTTACCGCTTTTATAATTTAATGTATTGTTTGTTTATAAAAACTTAGATTCGACTTTATGTGATCTCAATATGTGTACAATATGAACAATACAAGTAAGCAAATGAATGGTAACAAGATATAAATATATAAGACAAGAGATAAGAGTTAGAAAGATCATACCACAACACATAGATTTATAGTGGTTCGGTAACGAAGCACCTTTTCACCCTACTTCACTCCTCGAGCACCAAACTCGAGAGTTTTCTTCACTATGTCAACAAACTCCTTTTAGGCGGAGAAAACCGTACACAAGTAGCTTACACCAATTTCTGACACAAAGTCAAATGTTGAGTTCTAATCTTAGTTAGAACCAATCTACCACACACCTTGTATATTAAGGACTGAAATACTAACCGCACTATCAACACTTCACTTCAACTAAAATGTAGCACAATCACCCCGATCTAACTATTCTCACTATGATCACCACGATCTAACTATACTTTCTAAGATCACCACTATCTAACTATTACATACAATTACACATTATTCACAAATGATTTACATACTATGAAATAATCGTAACTACATTACGAGAACACAAACTAAGCTATAATACTTCATAACTTGATGGTAGGAAGTATTCTTCTCTTGCACTCGAGGATCTAAGCTTGAATCACTTGGAAACAAATGCTTAAGATTAAATGATCAAAGGATTATAGGTGATGTATAAACTGATTTTAGACAGAAGAGAATGAGTGCAAAAGGTGAAAAAATTAGTGAGGAACAGTCCAGTATTTATAGGCAAAGATGAGAGCCTTTTTGTCTGGCCGGCCCCCTTAGCTCATGTGCTGGCCCCCTTATCACTAAGGGGGCCGCCTTAAGGGGGTCGCCCAAGGCCAGACACTCCCTTTTTTGTCTTTTCCAGGGGAGGTGTTTTTTACTCCCTCCGTCCCATTTTAATTGACCTCATTACTATTTTTGTTTGTCCCAAAACTTTGTCCACTTTCTTAATTAAGGTGTTTATGGAGTATTAAATTTATAATTTTACCCATCTCATTTATTTTTCTAAGAAAAGTAATTCATACATTTATTGCATTTAATAGGGTAAACTTGTCATTTTAATAAATATACGTCCAGATTCATTGAATTTATCATAAAATGAATTTTTTTTGTTGGAGGCCAATTAAAATGGGATGGAGGGAGTAGAACATTTCTAGCCGTTTTTAGGTAGAAAATTTGAATTCAAAATATTTAAATTGAATAAAATATTTCTTTTAAATGTAAAAATATTTTGTAAAAGTTATAAAGATGTTTGTAACATTTTATAAAAAAATGTGACGTTGAATAAAAGCTCCATTGATTATAAAAATGCATTAAGCATTTATTTATTCATACCTTTAAGTGATAAAATATTCAAAATGAAAATTTACGACTAATTACTTGTTTACGTTTGATTTTACATTGAGCGTTTTTATATTTTGTGATTATCAAAACATAGAGAGGTCGAAAAATATTAATAACATTTTTAGGCATTATTTCTATCAACACAAACCTTGAAAACATAGACCAAGGGTTGTTTTGAAAATTTCTTTGGTTTTGAAATCTTAGTCCAAAGTTTTAAGAGTTTTGTGGTCTAAAAAATCTTTGGTTTGGGTAGGATTTGTCTCTCCTTTGGGATGATTTGTATTGATGATGTGAAGACCTTTGGTTCTTGAAAAAGTTTCTTCTTAATTAAGATTGGTTGTTTTGAGAAAAATTTCTTTTGTTGTATAAAGATGAAGGTCTCATATTAGGTGTTTGTAAGAGTGGTCTATGGTCGACTTGAGTTTTAGTGTATCCAAGTCTATTGCGTGAAATCGGTTTGTAAAGTTGTTTTGTGGTTTCACTTCTTACAATGGGTAATACTTCGAGTGTTTAAAAAATAAGTTTGAGGAACGATAGGTTTAAAATGAATATTTGACGAATCACCGTTTTGACTCTCTTAAAAACATGATTGGTTTGCTTAGACTCTCGAAAGTGGTCTTCTTAGCTTTTGAAAATCCAGGACCTTCCTTATCTTGGGATGATTTTTGTTGACTTAACATATGATCTAAGGTGTCACTACTCTTTTTAAATTTCAAGAAACTTAGAGCTTCATCTTGAAGTTTTAACACATCATCTTTCAAAGAGTCAACCACATGTGTAAGTTTTTCACAACTTAAACATCATTCAACCACCTCTTTGGTTTTGATGCCTTTAGTTTCATCAAACTCAAGCTCAAGTTCCTTTGCTATATTAGCAAGTTTATTAGTTTCTTGTTGCAAACTACGTTTATCTCTAAGTAAAGCTTTAATTCTCTAATATAATCATTATTTAATTCTATGAGTTCAAAGTTATCATTTTGTAAGTCATCAATATGTAAATCTTTATTTGAACTAGAAGGGTTTAGATATACCGCTTGAGATCCGAATGCCATAAGACATGATTCGTTCATTTCTTCATGTGTGCTTTCATCGCTATCACTCCAGGAGTCTTCAGTAACAATCTTTGGATTTTCATGTAGGAGTATCCATAACCACTTGTACTTTCCCCTAATGACCTAAGGTTCTCTTGAGCCATGGATTACTCAACTTTTCCAAAAATCGGGTTTAGGATTTTGAATTTTTGAAAATGAAGTTTTGAACTTAAAACGACTTCTCGTGAAGGTTTTAACGCTTGAAAACTTGAGTAAACTGCTCTGATACCAAATGTAGAATCGTAGAGTGGGAGTGAATACGGTTTTCTTGACTTCTTTGAAGTTTATAAAACTTCAAGTCTTAAAGGAACCGAGTGGTGCACTAATCTATTTTGCAATGAGAGCAATAAGTAGATAGAGAGAGATACACCATGATATATACTGGTTCAAGAAGCGGGGTTTATTACTTTCGTACATCCAATTGCGAATCCACAACACCTATAGTATTCCTAGTATAATCCTTATGGTGGACTATAAACCGTATTACACTTAACTCCACCGATATGCACAAAGATCGGCGCTCACAAAGAAGAGTTACTACTGACGGTATTCCACCCTCAGAATCCGCCTCTAAGAATGCGTGATTTGACTTAACCTATAATCCCAAAGAACTTCCCCTTGGAAGTGTACCAAACCCCAACTAGATCTCTAGTGATCTAGGCTTGATCCCTCAGATACAAAACTTCCCTTACAACTCGATTGAATGATAGTTTTATTTAAGAATCAAATCATTAATCTATCCAAAAGACTCAATTCTAATAGAAAGGGTATGAGAAAAAAGACCCTCGACAAAACACACAAGTATGGATTAGGTACTTGTGTGGCTCTCTTGCAAAGATGTGTTCACTTCAATAGAATGATAAAATGAGAAGTTTAGAATACTTAGATAATAGGAGAAGAGAAAAGAGAGGAAATAATGTTTGCAAAAGGTGAGGAATACAAAGGCCAAGGGTGGGTATTTATAGGCCAAAAGTACCAAAGTTAGGAAAACAATTCGCATCTGGCGCGCTGCCCACGCGTCAGCGCGTGGCCAGCGCGCCAGATTCCCAGGATTCTTTTCTTCAGGACAATGGCGGTTTAAATACCAGCACTTCTTAAACCCCCAATTGTACTTCATGCTATGACCTTTCAATCATTCTTATACTCAAGGTCAACCAACTCAAATACCATTTGATAAAAGCATTTGTAAAGTATTTAAAATACTTTTGTTTGTTTGATATCAAAAAGAGAGAAAAGAACAATCAGACAAGGGTATTTTGGGTATTCCTTAAATTTAACAAGCTTTGGGATCCAACCAAGATTTAAGAAGCTGTGGAAAACTAGAAGGGGGTTTGAATAGTTTGCCGCTTTTTAATTTAAGGTTTATGTTTGTTTGTAAAACTTAGATTCGACTTTTTGTGAATTCAATGCTTGCACAATTTGAACAATATAAGTATATGAAATGATAAAGTAAGACAAGAGATAAGAGTAAGAACAATCAAACCACAATGCGAGGATTTATAGTGGTTCGGTAACGAAGCACCTCTTCGCCTTACTTCACTCCCCGAGCACCTAACTCGTGATTATCAAAATGTAAAGATGTGAAAAAATATTATTAATGTTTTTAGGCGTTATATTTTATCAACAATCTCCCCCTTTTTTGATGATTACAAAATTTAAACTCATTAAATGTAAAATTATTTTTAAACAAGTATTTAATGAGTTTCATGTCATTTCTCCCCCTTTTTGTAGAATCAAAAAGGCATCGTCGAGAACTGCTAGTAAAATCGACAGAATAAGTGCTCCCCTTGATGTGTGCTCCCCCTTGTTCGAGGGCACCAAGGAATCGAGCTATGGTTGCTTAGCTGCAAAACCGAGTTAGAACAATACAAATATTTCTAACATGTAGCAAGAAGGAAGGAAAAATATGAAAGTAGCAAGCAACACGCATTCATCAAAGCAAGAGATACTTTAAATCATTTAAGGCATGTGTGTAAATCACACAAAGCTAGCATAAAAAGAAAAACAATTGATTATAGGAGCAAATTAAATACAACAAGAAAATCTAAATAACCATAGAAGGATTTGTGCTTGCTTGCGACACAAGGGTTTGACGATTAATTGTAGCGCATCTTATGAGAATTAGTTGTTTGTTGTGGTGAGTTTGGAGCGGGAGGCAGTGTGGAAGGGTAATCTCTTTGAACCCTGAGGGTGGTGGAGTGAGGTCCGAGTGAAGGAAGGAATATCAATCTAATTGATATCCTCACTTAAAGCAAGGAATTGTTTTTGGGTGAAGATACAACAAGGGCAATACCCAACATGGGTTTCAACTTGGTTGATGTTAAGGGTGTGTGATAAGTTTAGAGAGTAAGATAATGAGGAATTGTTGTTTTTTTGTTGTTGGGAGAGATGCATGGCTAGAAGGTTTGATAGGTCTTGAAGTTGATTAATGTCATCAACAAGGCTTTCTCTACTTAGAGATAGAGGTGATGTGTGTTGAGTTTGGTTGTCACATTGAGGTGGAACTTGAGAGTGAGTTTCATGTGAGTTGATGGGTGATATAGGAAGTGAGGACGTTGGATTACCTTGTTGTGATATGGGAGTGTCCTTAATGTAAGGAGTTTGGTTGTCATTTTGAGATGGAGCTTGAGTGTGAGTAGCATGTGAATTGAAGCATGAGATGGGGAATGGAGGGTGTGAGACAACTTGTGGTGATGTGAAAGTGTTTTTAATGCAAGGATTTGGTAATGTTTGATAGGGGTGATTGTTTTCTTGAGATGGTTAATGATGAGGAGTTAGTGGTTTTGGTATTGGTGAAGTTGTGTTGAGCGCATTTGAGGTGTTGCGAATGCTTGGTTTCTTCCTCCAAATGGGTTCACACTCATTTTGGCTATCCTTGATGGTTTGGATGTGGGTTTGTTAGGAGATGTCATTGTAAGAATGATTGTGATGAAGATGAATGAGGATGTATTTATAGTGGAGGAAAGGTTTAAATTAGGACAAATAAACATTCAAAGGATTAAATCCAAGAAATGTTTGTGAATTTAGGGAAACAGTAGCTAAGTCTAGAGGGTGTTTGGTTAAAAAGAAAAGAAAATTATTGTTTTCCCATGTTTGCCTAGGCCGGTCCCCTTAATTAAGGGTCGGTCCCCTTAAAATTAAGGGGGCCGCCCTTTATGAATTAAGGGGGCCGCCCTTTATGAATTAAGGGGGCCACCTATTGGCATTTCCCAGATTTCCCAAAATTTGATTTTTCTCAAAAATTTGTGTGAGGGTTTCTGTTTTGGTGGTTAATTTGCAGCAAGTCCATCCTTTTATGGCAATTAAGATGTAGGATAACCTATTTCACATAATTTTGGCATACAAACATGTGTTGTTGTAAAATTATGGCTTTTACTAAGTGAGCATGCAAAGGCCTAGTTTATACTAAGAACAAAATCATTTCATATAGCAAGTAGCAATCAATTATCTATATTTGTAATTGAGGATCATCCAAGAAAGCAATTAAAGAAACATATCAATATGAAGATAATCTATTAGGTGTAGTATAATGTTAATTGGAAGATAGGTTTCAATATCATCAAATGAGATTTATGTAAAACCTAAATGCAACAAATGCAACAAATGTGGAGTAAGAATTATTTCGACTCTAATAAACGTAAAACCTAAGAAATAGTTCAAGTACTCCTTGATTCAATCAAGAGTGTCGAAAATATATATTAGATTATATACTTTGACAACAAGTTAGAGGTCTTTATGCAAAAAAAATGTTTTTAGCATATCTCAACAATGTATTAAAATAGATTTTCATGTACTCCTAGTTGTGAGAAGGATTTAGAGAAAATAGATTAGGCGAGAGTGGGAGAGAAGCCAGGAATTTAAGATACTTTAGGGATGTATGATTTAGAGAGAGATATCGATGGCGGTTGCTTTCGGCATTTTTATCACAATAGATGTTGTCGATTGACTTGTTAGTGATTGCCCCTAGCGTATTTTGGATAATTGGATGATTTGATGTTTTGATTTTAAGGGTTATGGTGAAGGATTTTGATGTGGTTTTTGGTGCATAAGAATCACCAATGTGAGTTTTTGAGAGTATTTTCCCTTCCCTTTTAGTTCGTGCTCATCCGGACATAAATTTTGGAATAAAAGGGAAAAATGAAGAAGAATGAAGACGTAAGCGATGAGCTTGACAATGTCAAGACGAATGATGGTTAGCATATAACGAACTTCATCCACGAAGTTATGTAGCTTTTCTCGAGTATTGTGAATGTTCATAGAACAATCACACGACGAGGTATGAGGTTATCTTAAAGGTAGTAGCGGAAAAGGTGGACGGAAAATATTAACCATCTATTTAATAATAGAGGCATGATTAAGGTTTTTGTGAAACGAGTTTGACATAAATAAAGAGTGACATTTTAATTTGCATTTCGCCAATTAAAGATACTTAAATATTTCGGATGAAATAATTAAGTTGTCAAGATTTATCGAAATATATTTAATAGTAACAAGACTATTAAATAGATAATGACACGTTTACGAACTTTTTGGTAGATTTTGATTAGTTTTCTATCCTAAGATCGATGGGCAAGTTTGATCCTCATGGTGATAAAACATCGTGACATTCCTAAGGGGATGAAAAGACTAACGGAAGTGAAAGTACTTAGTCTTAGGATGTGTATATAAGAGAAGCTACGAATCACTTATGTAGAAACTTGTAAGATCTTTGTCACACGACGGTTGATGTTAGCTTTTAGCTTTTGGAAAAGCGTTTTAACATATGTTGTTAAAAGGCTTGAATATGAATTTTCGGATATGACCTTTAACGTTTGCGATTGTATGTTAAAGATACTTGAATATTTCGGATGAAATATTTAAGTTGTCAAACCTACTTTGAGGAGTATTAGATTTGAATCTAACTTTTCCTTGACGAAAGAATAGATCATTTGGAAGTGAGCGAGAAAAGAGAGAGTGATGTGTTTGGTATAAAATTCGACAGCATGAGGCTGTTTGGATTTTTGGATAGGGCGGTCCCCTTAATTATTTAAGGGGGCCACCCTTTTTACAAAGCCGGTCCCCTTAAAATTAAGGGGGCCGCCACCTGAACAACAAAAAAAATTTTTGATTATTGCTGAATTAATTTCAAAGGTCTATTATTAGTGAATATTTATTTATAGTCGAGATATGATATACTTATCATTGTGTTTCAATGATAGGTATGATTATTGACATTTTAATTAACTTTTCGTTAAATAAAAATTTCTTGGATTATTTCGGATGAGATAATCAAGACGTCAATTAGATAGATGACTTAGAGACAAGAGGAAGAATTAATTTCTTCGGATGAAAAAATTAATTGACTTGATTTGAATGAGTCGAGAGTGATAACGAAGATAATGAAATGATTAGGACGAATGTGAGAATCTCGACAAGACGATTAGATTGACGTAGATGATGTTAGACACGTAGCCGAGATGAACGTCGAGGTCGAAGGGAGTTTGTTTCATCCATAGTGTTTCGATGATCTTCGCGAAACTAAGCCTACTTCTATGTTAATATAGGATTTGAAAGCTCAAATGCAAGACAAGAACATAGCAATAAGTGAGTTGAAGAAACTCATCGAGAACTGCAAAGGGAAAGTCTGTGGAAACTCTGTTTGAAATTAAAAACCATTTGTTCGTTCGACAAACCAATTGCTAACGAATTCCAAAACATCAGTTTTAGGAAAACCGACTCCTTTTTCAAATTCTCCTGAAATGAGAAGTTTTCAAACGAAACAGTCGGTTAATAAAACTAATGTGTCGGATGGTTTGTTTAAACAAGTCACTCAACAGAATTTGCCTCAGATTAGAAAACAAGCAGTTCGAAACACCAATGTGATTGCACCTGGCCCCTCTAGGAATAACCCAAAGCATGTGTCATTTCAGTCACCTAAAGAATTTGTAGGCTCAAAGACATGGTTCATGACTAACTACCTTGAGGAAAGCTAAAAAAAAAGGTGCACAACTTCAGAAGACAAAGAAGTGATATGGAAACCATAGTATGATTGATCCTGCTAGATTACCCAAACACCTGCTAATGGTTGCAAACCAAAACTTAGGAATTGGCAAGCATCAATGAGTAGTCGGGTTTCAAAAAAGATGTTCACTTAGGAGAAACATAGGTAAACAAAAGCCTTTCTTGAAGTTCAATGACTTGCAATGTCCTACATGCAAAAAGTGCCTTTACAGTTGCAAATTATGATGAACTGCGTCTATAGAATACATTAAAGGTTAAATCCTATGCTCTCTGCACAGAATAAGGATGCAAAATCCCATAAGACAACAAAGAGATATATGCCCGTAGAAAAGTCAAGTGCATCTAAGAAACCAGAAAGACGGATCCCCACTGGACATAGGTTCTCAAACAAAAAGACTACCACTGTCCCTGAGAAAACAATGAATCCTAGATCTTGTCTTGGGTGGCAACTAACGGGTAGAATTCTCAAGATTGTTGGTCTTAGGTGGGTTCCCACAGGAAAGTTATTCAACTCTTGCAAGGCAGGTTGATAGTGAACCACACATGGTTCAAAATGTAGATTCTTCAAATTCATGAATGCAAACAAACTCTTGGGTTTAAGTGCGAGAGGTACATCATTCATGGTCAAAAGCTAAAAAAGAACTTGACTTAAATGCAGATGCACTATACAAATGCAAATAGCAGGAATCTCAGTGGGGGGTTGCTGAAAATGTCTTTGTTATTTTAAGAACCAGTGCCAGAATTGGTTTCACATAAAATCGAGCTACTTCAATGGCGTATGCTGAAATTACACTCCAGGCCCCGTTCCTCAATGTTCAAAGACGTTTGAATCGCAACAGATTCAAGCCTCCGGTCTTCATGGCAATGCGTTTGAACAAAGCAGTTCAAGCTCGTTTCTTCACAATGACGTTTTGATAACAACGCAGTTTCAATGCCTCGTTCTTCATCAAATGGACGTTTGAACAATCAGCTGTTCAAAAGCCTGTTCTCTTCAAATGACGTATTATTTGATCAACGCAGTTAAGACACGTTCTTCATTCAAATGGACTTTTGAACAATGCAGTTCAAGACTCGTTCTTTATCAAATGACTTCTGATCTTAACCGTTCAGACTCGGAATTCAAAGTCCACAGCAATGAACTGTCAAGTTCAATACTGGGTTCAAAAGTTATTCCTTAAGCAAACAGAAAATTACATCACAAACTAGAGTTGGAATTATTTTTCTACCCTTCAAATAGCAATGCTGAGGACTACAGGTATATATATTTATATATATATATAATACAAATCAGAAAAAACTGAAAAATTCCAAAAATGATTCTTCTCTCATGGTCTCTTGAATCGTTAACGTTTACGTGCTTAGAATAATGTCGATTAACATTGGACACGGGTGTGTAATGAAGTTCGAGCGAGAGTTGCAATTAGTTTCAAAACATTGTCATTTTCTAAATTTTATAGATGCTATATGTGAAATATCAGTACATAACCCGGAACTTCAAATAAAGGGAAGGTTTATAACTTATCCTAACAACGAGGAAATTAACGTTTTGGTTTAAGCCTGTTCTTACAAGACATTAATGTTTTTTGCTAAGAAAAAAAGGATGTGTACGTACAGTGCGCCTACCCTTACCGTTTGGAAGAGAAGTCCTCTAATCTTTGGTTTTTCAAAAAGTTGAACATAATTTTCAAAGAATTCTCGATGACAATTTCATTATTTTCATAATTGTGTGTTCGACACTCCAACCCTCACCAATGTTTTCAAAGACAATAATTTCTCAATCGGTCCTATTTTTGAGGGGGGTTCTTTTGAAAACAAGAGTTTTTTATTGTTTTGATACATCAAATTTGACAATTCTTATGTATTTCAAAACAGTATCAAAATGTTCCAATCCATTCATGCTGATAATATTTTCTCCACAGAATTTTCAAGACATATTTTAATCACAAGGTATTTTAAAAACTAAGTGTTTATTATTTAAAATAAGGGGAAAGAGTAAAAGTATTTAAAATTTGATCTATTCGGACTCAAAGTGCTGAACAGAAAAGTAATAGGTTTTATGGGTTCGATCCTTATACCCAACATCATCTTATTTTCACGACGATTTGATGTCTAAGGTGGTTAGGTTAGGTATCAATCTATTGATCCACAGAACTGGAGGATTTCTACCCAAGGTTAACCCAAAAATTAGAAATTGCAGTCCCTTAGGTATGATTGGAGATGAATGTATATGGGAATAATGCCGACTAAGATTGACTAACACTGGGAACATTCAAATATAGGTGATTAGTAATGACGTTCTGGTATAAGCATTGAAGTCGTTGGAAGAATGAAAAAGATATGTTTGGATAAAGGGTTGTAACGAAATGAAGCACTTCCACAAAACTTAGGCAGAAACCGGGTCATTACATATGCTGTCAGAATCACAAGTTGTTTGCTGACATTGTGAAAACGACATCATGGAACAAGTGATGCCAATTGCACTAACCCTCTCCAGCTTTTCGGGTTTTCTTCAACAGAAATTTGTGCTAATTTGTCACGGTGATACATACGTTATCTATTGTCATCTCATTCCGAGATCGTTGATATTGAATAGGTGGCAATATGTTCCAGCCTCGAGTACTAAAACCAAATGCAACTAATCGAGTAGAGCCAAGAGCAATTCTAAAAAATCTCGTTAGGACACATTCCATTTCAAACACTTGTTGAACATCATCAAGTTCACAAGCTGTTAACAAGAGTCCTACGCAATATCCTTGTGATATTTGCCAGAACATCCGAGTGATACTATAAGTATTCACAATGAAGATGGAAATCCTGCTTGAGTCAGCATCAAACAAGCTCTTGGTAGGTGACTTGCGAGATTCTATATGAATCAAACTTGTGACAACTGGATATCGATTTGGTCCAGTAAATGAATTGACGGTTGATGAATTTTGATAAAAGCTTAAAACTCCCGATGTGTTACAAAAACGCTTTTACAAGTAATACGTCGATTGATTTTCAAATCAATTTTCTCGATTATCACTAACGTAAACCTGCAGGTTAAAACGGTGGTGACGGTATCCCAATCAACCAAAGTCGATTCATTACCACATGTTCATGCTCATTCTACAAAGACAATCTATCATGAAAGCTCAAGATTTAAAGACAAAGACTTCCGCTAACTCTGATTTGAAGCTTTCAAGATGAGGCATAGTATGAGAATGTTGGCCAAAGACACAAGATCGCAAGATGGCAAAGACGATAAAGACAATGACAAAGGCTCAAAGTCAAGATCACAAAGCATGAAGGAACAAGCCTACAATAAACAACAAAGAGAAAGACCAAGACCACATGAGCTTAACGACAAAAGCAATCTCATTGATCTCATGAAGGAGTGTCATCAATGAACTCACTTCGGGGGAGATTGTTAGCCTCAAAATATTGAGTCGAACATGAAGTTCGTCCATTATGTATGTTAGTCTCGGTCAATCAATTAGTTAACGTTGTAATAGGAAAGTATCGGGAATCGGGCTCGATAGTTAATCTAATATTGTATATGTTTCGGGTTTAATCCCAAGCAAAACCCGAGCCCGGGTCCTAGTTAAATATCCCGAACGTCACTTAAAGTGTTGGGGTATATAAGTAACTTTTCCACCTAGAAAAAGAAAGTGGATTTCATTTATAATATTTTCTCTTTTCTCTAATTCTCTCTCAACTCTCTCACTAGTTTCTCTCTTTAGAAATCAACTCTCTTTCTCCCTTCTTGATCTAAGATTCGTGATTGTTATATGAAGTGTATGTGTTAATCGGGATCTTACAAAAGAGCTTTGCATACAACTATGATGCGATATATGTAGGCAAGGCAACATGAATTGCTCGCAGCCACAATTATCAAATCATAAATTGTTGATTGCTTACTTAGCTGAGCCTTTGTCTTATGTGTGTCTATTGCACTTTACCAGCCGCGATAAAAGATTGGTACATTCGAAGGCGTTTCGTGTTTTGGTTGTCATGACAATGGTTGAGCATACACGATATGAGTGAATGAGAATGATAAGTGACCAGCAAAATAGTTTATTCTACAGAAACCTTCAATACGACTCAACAGAAAGAAGTTTGCTAGCACGAGACAAGGTTCATGGCATGTTGTTCGATGTTTCTGTAGTATTGACTGCTATGCGACCTCAATGTTCTTCTAGAGTATTCTAGGTCACTATATACATTCGATTCTACAGAAACACCTGACTGCAAGTTATGAGAGAAATTACGCAACTAAAGTCGGGTAATGAAATCAAATGGAAATCAACGGCTATAAAGTTAAATACATGCTTCACGGATTGATAATCTATCGTTTTCTTTCTGTTATTTGTAACGATATTATGCACTCTAATTTTATAGTGTGATGCTAACCATGGTTAATTAATAATCTGACAGACACGATTGGTGGTGTTGTTCGCGGCTTATCGTCTAAAGAGAACTAGGCAGCCTTTGGTCGTCGCTCGATATCGCTCTTAGTATAGACTATAATATGATGAAATGTTTTGGGAAGTGGAAGAAGAGAAAAGGGAGGAAGAAATGATTTTTGGTAAAGTATATTAATGAAGACGACAGTAGGAATGATAGAGGCTGTGATGTTGATATTGATTACTAGAGGCCGTGAATTTAAACAGATTTGTTTAAGGGTTTGGTCGTCTATATCTTGGCGAGGCAAATTATTACGTTTGTATCCTTGGAAGATGTATCCCCTTCTTCGATTTTAAACCTGTCTGAGCCTCGCACATGATCCTAACTGATTTTAATGCATTATCAACAATATCGACTATGACCAGGTACTTAGTTTATAAATTAATAAGATTTCGTATTCAAATCGACAAAAGGCGAAGGTTGTTGATACAATGTGTCGTATCAAAGCACGTCGTGAAATGGAAGAGAACGTCGTGATTAGTAATTTGGTGCAAATTAGTTTTCAACGCGTTCTCTTTCATTTTCAGGGCTTTTCTTGCCATTGTTACTTCAATAACTCACATCTATCATTGAGTTAAGTATTTAATTCTTAATCATTCAATATGATGTCTTTTGATTGTTTGATTAATTATTTGTCTTTCCTCATTGTTGACATGTTAGGCTAAATCTTATTGTGTTTGCTTATGATTGCATGAAACCTTATTTATTTACTTGATCTATTGTTTCTTGTTAATGGTGTGCACGTTAGGTAATAGAAAACTAGTTACATAAGCGTAGAGTAGCTAGGCGAGTATTAAAATATGAGTAATCAATAAACCTTACGTCTTAGATGACCAAGGAACTGGACTTCACGTTCGTTGGTTGTAATTGGATACATTAGATTGTCGTCAATAAAGACTATAACTGATTTGTCAAGCATCGGGCGACACACGCGAAAGATTAAATCCATGAAAATTTGATGGGGGCATTCGTTAATACAAATGGCATAACAACGAATTCATAAGCGGAATGCTGTTTTCAAAATGAAACGCCTCTTTCCCGACTCTAAAATTTGACTAAAAATTAAAACTTTTTACGCAAACGCATGTCTCGGAAATGACCTTATGTCACTCTTTGCTAAATTTAGCCCTTGAAAATATCTTTAGATAAAAGTATACTCGAATACCTTTGAAACGGCAGGTGGCACGCCTTCTAATTAATTACAGTTTAGTTTTTATGACATAAACAAGATACGACAAAATTCTAGAAAAGGTACCATACGGCTTTATGCTTCTGGGCATACAGCCGTATGGTTTGCTCAGAAAGTTCTATGACAAGCATACACCCGTATGCTCATAAGCGTATGGCTTTATATTTTGGTCAGAAACTTCTGTGACAAGCATACACCTTAATGCTCAGAAGCGTATGGCTTTATGCCACTGTATCAGAATTGTCCAAAAACAATACTTTACACATTTTCTGGAAAAAGACTTCTATAACTCGATTTAACATCAAAACTTCCAGAATTTATTAAAATAACATAATACATTATTTTCATAAGCATTTGTGGTCTAAACGACCCGTGAACACATACTTTACGGGAGTTGCCAAACACCTCGTTTTGACCCGCTTTCAAATACAATTTAACTCAAACTCTTAGATAATTTACATAATCTTTATCCCAAGACCAAGACTTGAACTTGGACTCTTTAAACAACATTTAATAAACCATTTTTAACACTTGAGGGTTCAACATTGACTCAAGCTCGGCATCTAATACATATATTACACACATAACCCAACGCTTCCAAAATCCAAGCTTCCAAACCATATGCCTTATCAAGGCTATATCTTCACCTCATAATAACCTTGAATCCAAGCTAATAAAAATAATCATCATCACCATCATCTCTTGATTCTTCATGGGAGAACTAGCTAGGATATAAGCCTTGCATAATATACTCAATCCTCCATTATTTGATCACTAGAATTCTATGACTTCCCTCCTTTTTCTTCCTTTTGGTTCGACACAGACCCAACACAAGAAACATATCGAGTTGTGTAAAAGAATCCAGGGATTTATCTAGAGGCTGAGATATTTTAAGTGAAGTGGCACAAGATTTCCACTTTGGCACATTTGGTCCTTCAAGTTCCATTTCTTTTACTTAGCCTCCTTAAATTTTCTATAACACTATAACTTATACATTCTACTTTAGGTTTGACTATCGGGTTTGACTAACCAATCACCTAACACATTCAAACTTATAAAGTCATAGTCAAACTTACCCAATAGCCTTTTCGTAATTAAAACGCTTAAAACCCGGTTTTGGGGTGTTACACAGAATGTCTTCTTCCCGAATTCTTAACTGGTGATAGCCTGATCTTAATTTAATCTTGGAAAAACAATTTTCACTCTGAAGTTGATCAAATAAGTCGTCAAATTAAGGTAAAAGATACATATTCTTGATTTCCACCTTGTTAAATTCTGAGTAATCGATACAAAAGTCTACTTCTCTATCAGACGGATTGCCTAGGAGTTTATCTGAGAACATACTGAGAATTTACGAATGATAGGAATAGTACAAATGTCTTAAACACAGTTATGTGAATCAATGACATAGGCTAGATAAGCTTGGAAACCATGTGCAAAATGTTTTTTTTGGCTCTAGCATAAGTGCATAATGCTAGAGAAGTTTTCTCATGTTCACCATAACTGAACACTTCCCCCCACTTAAAGTCTAACGCGAATTAACTTGTTCTGACATAAATTGAGGACCTCGTTCTCATTGAGTCGATCCATACCAATTACAACATCTAATTTTTCCATGGGCCTGGGAATTATGTCTACTTGAATGCTTTCATTATCGACTTTTATTTCACTGTTATCGAATACATAATTTTCACTAATATATAAGGGTCCCCCGGATGGCGCCAAAATTTTAAAGCAATTATCCATAAGTAGTTCTTAGCCACGGTACTTCGGATAATTAAGTCGCTCCTTCGTCCCTAGGTTAGAATAAATAAGACACCGTTAGCTCCCTCCACGTTTTTAGTCCAAGGCCAGGCTTCAGCGTGAGAGTAAGTTTATCATTAGTATAGGTTTTTAGAGATAAAGTAGATAGAGAAAGTAGTGAGGAGTGGAGTTGTATGAATGTGTCGTTCATCGGGATGAACTACTCTATTTATACTACCCGGACTCTACTTCACGAAACGAGGATTGTAGAGACGAGGTTGTCGTTTAGGTGCAATGTAAGAATCGTTGTTGGGCACCAGCCTTTGCTTTCCGGGCTACTAGGTGACCGTTGTGGACCATGTATTGTTCCATCTATACATCATCGTACAACAGTTGTCAGACATCCGTAGTAGATTATACTTCATCATCCTTACCTCCGGACTTAGGATAAAATTCGTCACCCTAACTACTTCAGAGGAATGTTCAACGTGAAGGAGATATTGTGTAATCTTCTACCAAAAAAGGGCGACTAAGCGTAATTATCTCTTAGAAAAAAGGATACCTCATGAGGTTAAATAGTAATATGTCATCACAAGTTTGAAACAATTAATCTGTAGTATTTTAATTTTATTTTTTAGCTTTTGCGATGTCCATCAAAACTAAGGCATAGAAGGTAAACCGTAATACTTTATTGGTCAAGATGATTCACACAACACAATCATAAGCAGAACATACACACATCATAATATTTTCACAACATACACACATTATAATATTTCCACAACATCTTTGTTCTCATATCATCATGGTTGTAAATATCGAGCTAGTTGAGTGGCCAAATATTGCTTAGCGATTGATCGGTTAGACGTGTATTAATCAGATTAGGTTTACATTATTAAAATTATAAATGTTTGAAACTATATGTATACCATAAAATAAATGCTTCAAAATACTTAAAGGATCAAAGGTCAATTGGCTCAATTAATTTTCAGAAACTAATTTTCAAATTCAGTTATTGTCATAAACATCCACTTCAAATAAGAAATACGGGCATACCTTTATATTTTAGGTTAAATTACTGCTCGAGGTGCATCTGAATGATTGTGATGACTAATTTTGTGAAAAGGGAGAGTATGTTGAAAAAAACCTTGAATTTTCTTTTTGGAAAAAGTTGACCCGCATCGACCAGTTTAACCGAATTCTGTCTAATTTATGTCCGGTTTTATCAATTTTTATCTAATTAATCGATATGTTGATTGATTTTTACAGATCCGATTAATAAGACCGATTATTACAACAATGCATATTATACACCACCATCATCGAAAATCGTTACTCACCTCTGATAAACCGTCAACTCTGGCAAAAAAAAACCAAAAATTTTGCAATGATACGATACTAGTTACGATAAATGAGTAACGTACCTGTTAAAGTTCCACCTAGCTAGGAAAAAGATTCCCATGCCATTTGTTAATTTTGCTTGACTAGACTGAAAATGGTTTTGTCATAGTTTGACACATGTAATTAAAATGATTATAACAAGCCAGCCTCTTAAATTGCATATGTTGAAAAATAAGTCCAACAAACCTTGAAAACTAGCGCGGAATATAGACTCAAAGAAAACACACGCGTGACCCCAAACGTTACATTGTATTAATTAACGAATGAGCAAAGAAGAATGTACAAACTAGCATCCCCCCTCATCTCTATTTATAGAGATGAGGGGGTAGAAACCTATCCTAAATAGAATAGGAAACATCCTTGCCTTTAAAAGGCAAGCTTATCTAATCCTAGTTATAGTCTATTCCTAATCTAAATTACAATGTACACTTAACCCCCTAACCTATGTTAAGTTTACTCCTAATATCCTACAATTTCCACCTTAGGAGTAACACTTAAACATAACCGATACTCAGCATCTTTTCCTCGTGCTGGAACCTCGAATCGGGGACCACCTTGTCGACCAGGCATTGTACTTCAGTAATTTTCCTAGATTAGCTTTCATAGACTCCTTTCTTCTTTTCAGCAACATTACCCTCTGCACCCTCTTGACCAGGTACTCCGGTTACCGTAATGTTTGCCCCCACCTTTATACCAAGGTGTACCTTTTCCCGCTCCTTTACCAAGCAGTCCGTGTTTGTCTTCTCTTCAGGTTGCTTGTCCTCCAACCGCCTTTGAGCCATTGCAGCATCATCATTACTAACCTGAAAAACCCTCAGCTTACATCCCTTGAAGCTCCCTGCATTTCCCAAACCTCAAACCAAACAGACACGTTTTTTTATCTTGTACTACCATGGAATTCCTGTTTCATAACACAGGACCAATCGTTTTGATAACCCAAACTTTTTGTGACCAAAGTTTGTTTTGAACCCCCAACTTGTTTGGAACCAAGTTGCTTTAATCCAACTTGTTTTGAACCTCCATGCTTTTGTACAATATTCTCATCGAACTTTTCGATGTTTAACCTGGTATTCTACCAGCTTGATAAGTGCGTTAAATTACACATATCTTTTACCTCTGAAAACGAGCTATACTAAATGACCAAAAACAGACAAATAAACTGCCAAAAATATATGTTTGTTTTGCATTTGTATTGTGCAGGAAGTGGATATCAACAAAAAGACAGAAAACCAAGCCAAAATGACAAAACTGAGCATGGAATGGAAAAGACTATGCAAAATCAAGGCCAAAGTCCAAAAATGACAAAGTCAGAGTCAATACTGAAGAATCAGCAGTCAAACCGGAGCCGGAACTGAAGAATACTATTGAATGCAATCTTAACCCATCTGATGGGCCGGGAAAGCCCAATAGTATAACTATGAAACCTGAGAAGACCAAATGGTCACTCAATCAATTACATACAGCCCATTTTGTGCATTGACAAGACTGAGAAGTACTTTGAATGCCCGATCCTAGCCCAAGTTACACAGCCATCTCCTCACCATTGTACACGCCGATCTAAAACCCACTTCATAACCTTACTGGGCCCAAACCCAAGCCACAATGGGCCCAAACACCAAACCCAAGCCCCAACAAAAGCCCAAAATCCAATTTTTATAAACTTTTAGGGGGTGCTAAATTGTCATTTAAAAAGTGTTTTTAAAAAGAAAAATGGAAAAATAAAAAAAAGGGCTAAAAATGCCAAGTTTGAAAGTTGTTTTATAATGAAAATGAAAGAAAATACCACAAGGACTGTTTTTGCAATTACCCATAACCTTTTTAACTCTTTTTGTTAATAAACCACAAGGACCAATTCTGTTATTTTCCAAACCTCACTTATAACTAAAAACGGGCCAAAAAGAAAATGAAAAGAGTGAGAGAGTTGAGGGACTGAAATTGCCTCTTCTCCAAAGATCACTTTTAAATCCTCGTACCATCCCTGCAACCCTCCATGTACCCGCCAAAACCCAAACCACCCCATTCCCCACTGTTTCTTGCAATACCACCTCCCAAAGTACTCCACAGCTCACCCCTATCACTTCCCACAACCTATTGACCCCTATAACCCCTTCCCTGCCAAATTCACACAACCCGAGCACACCCTTCAATGGTTGAGATCATAAGAAGTGTTATGGAAGGCTAGGATTGGATGAGGGCCTTTCTACACTCGCAAGAAACACAGCCCAAGAGCTTTGAGCCTCTATAAAAGAAGAAAACAAAAGTGAAAGAAAAACAAAGAATCAAAGAAAAAAAAAAACAAATAAAAAACACAAACACGGCCGCGGTAGAAGCCAAGCCGAGACACACACACCTATATTTATAATATTTAGAAATACTTTTAAATATTACATAAATATCCTTTTGCATTATTGTACCTCAGCTTATCTATTTTTAAATGTTTAAAGTTGTAAGTCTCTTGGTATTCAATAAAAGATATAAAATTATGTTTGTGATATTGCATTTGTGCAAATTCAAAACTATAATATTAAGAAATGCTGTTTTCATTCTGTTTAAATTGTATAAACATGTGGTAAAAGTCATTAAAGTTCATTTGGGATCACTTATATCAGCCCTCTTTTACCAAGAATCAGCCAAAACTCCATTTTTATAAAATAAGAGGGTGTTTGGTTTTGCCTGAAAATGGGTCAAATTGGGTTTTCCAGGTGAACACCACACACCAACTTTGCTGAGTGTGTGAGGATTTAATTGGGCCCCTTTAAAAAACACAATTTTTTAGTGTAAAAAAAAATAATTATTTATGCATCCATTGTTTCCTGTCCAAAATTTCTCATAAGCCAAATAGATGCATAGGTGCTTCAGCTGTGTAAGACAGCTTAAAGCAACACCCTTGGTGTGCTTATTTGAGTGTTACTAGCCCAAATAAACCACCCCTTGTTCTGTCTTTAAACTTGACCAAGTTTAAGTCAAAGTTGGCTTTGCAAATTTTTTAAGAACCACCAATTTTGAGACCAATTATCAGCAGGTTTTGCTCTTTTTTAAGCCCTCAAATCTTGGAAAGTAGCTTATTGTCCATCATTGTGAATCTGTCTTGGGCTGGTCCTTATGGGCTAGCAATAAGCTCTTTAAGCTTCATTGTCATAGCTCAAAAGAGACCCCTTGTCACTGTTTTTGAACCTCCCCATGCTAGAGAACCCCTATTTCAGCCCCCTTTTTATAGCTTATTTTGTATTAAGCTTTAGGATCTTTTTGCTTTTATTTGTAGCTTAATAATAGTTCTTTAATTCCCCAAACTTTTGTAGCTTAACTCCCCTTCTAGCTTAGCTTATTCTAGGCTTAAAGTAGGTGTTTTTCTGTTTTCTTTTAAAAAAACTGTTAAATTAGCTTTATTTTCTCCCACGTATTTTAGGGCTTTTTTTCTAGATAACTTAGCTTAAACTTAGGACTCCCCTATCCTTATTAACTGTCCCCTATAGTTTTCTAGCTTATTTGTTGGCTTAAACCCCAAAAAGAAAGAAAAATAAGCTAAAAAGCTTTTGAGCTACTGTCAGCCCAAAAAGCCACTCTTCTGGCTTATTCTTTGAGATTCAGCTTATGTGCTTATTATGAAAATTGTTCCCCATAAGCCCCTCTTTAACTTTGCTTTTATAAGTTTTGGCCAATAAGCACTTTGGACCAAAGTTGTAATCGGGGTCCACTTCAGGGACCATTTGTGCAATTTTGTTTTTCATAGTTAACATTGTTAGTCCCTGTGGTTAGTTTGCCTGTTGTCCCGTTTGTCCTTGTTCCCTTTTCACTGTTAGTCCCTAAAGTAAACAGCAGTTAGTTTATTTAATTTAAATAATTAAATTAGGTTAAAATTTAATTAGTTTAATTACTTTTAATTTAATCAGTAAAATTTGGGCATTTTTATATTTTTAGAATTGTTAACTTTTTCTTTATTTAATTTTATTTTTTCAGAATTTTTATAACTTTTATTTTTTGTCTTTTTCTATTTTCTTAGTTTTAATTAGTTAATTAATCTTAAAAATTATAAAAAAATCCAAAATATAATAAAAAAATATTTTTCTTTTTTGTAAAATTTTCTTTTGTCATTTAGTGTCTAGGAAAAATATAAAATCTAGTGTAGGTTTAATTTTCATAAATTTCAGTTTTAGACCCGTTTTATAAACCTGGCAAGTTTTACCGTTTCTTTTACGTTTTACATTCAAACTACCTCGTTTGAGTTCAAGTTTTCTTTATTTTTCAAGTTAAGGTTATTTAGAATTAATTTTTGAATTTTTAGAAATTTAATTTTAGCATTTAGTAATTTCCTTGGATTAGCTTTCATAGACTCCTTCACTTTCTTCTTTTCAGCAACATTACCCTCTGCACCCTCTTGACCAGGTACTTCGGTTACCGTAATGTTTTCCCCCACCTTTATACCAAGGTGTACCTTTTCCTACTCCTTTACCAAGCAGTCCGTGTTTGTCTTCTCTTCAAGTTGTTTGTCCTCCAACCGTCTTTGAGCCACTGCAGCATCATCGTTACTAACCTGAAAAACCTCAGCTTCACGATTCCCTTGAGCTCCCTGCAGTTCCACCTCAAACCAAACACGTTTTTTTTATCTTGTACTCCATGGAATCCTGTTTCAACACCAGGACCAAGTTGCTTTAATCCAACTTGTTTTGAACCTCCATGCTTTTGTACAATATTCTCATCGAGCTTTTCGATGTTTAACCTAGTATTCATACTAGCCATTCTTCTTTAACCTTGCTACAAACCTTGTCAAGTTGCTTTTTAACCAACTTTACCGACAAGTCTCACAAGCCGTGTGTTAACCCCATTTTCTTGTAAACATTGATCTGCTAACCTTTAGAATACCCTAAAGCTTCGATCTTTCCACCTCATGTCTACAACATTGATATACCTTGTACTCCAAGTAATCACTTTTCTTGAATCCTGAGACAAAGCTAAACCTTACTTGTTTTCCAAAAACCACCAAGACTTAGAATACCAAGAAACCCGCGGGCACCTTTTAACTTCAATAATTCAAGATTCTAGATAATCAACTAAACCTTGAAGCCTTTTTATCCTTCAAACTTGATCACCTCTAGAACCTTAAAAACAACACCTTGAAGCTTAAAGATTCAACCTTGTACAAACCCCTTTGAAGCTTGAACCTTGTCGAATTTAAACCTTTGCAATACCAACCTTGATAAACCCCAAGACTCTTGCAAAACTCGACAATCTTAAGCCTTCAAATCCTTGATCGAAATCTACTTTAAATAGAATAGGAAACATCCTTACCTTTAAAAGGTAAGTTTATCTAATCCTAGTTATAATTTATTCCTAATCTAAATTACAATGTACACTTAACCCTCTAACCTTTGTTTAAGTTTATTCTTAATATACAACAGGATATCATATCATCAATTAAGAGGATTAATCATCATATATCTGAGCTGATTTCCCTAAAATGAAAAAAACTCCCAAAGAAAACATAAAGAAGAGCGCGTGTGCGCGTGAGTGTGTAAAAAAAAATGCACAAGAATATAACCCTCAATTATAATATAAGTATATTGAAGTAAGGAGAAGAATGAAGTACAAAACCCTCCCCCTCACCTCCTTTTATAGAGATGAGGGAGAAAACAAACAGGTTGGAAGAATTAATATGTGTGTGTGAAACCCTTCCCCCCTCACCTCCTTTTATAGAAATGAGGAGGAGGATGGGCTTGGGCCGTAGAGAAACCCAATAACCTTAATATGACTATAATAGAGCTAAATATTACGACTACACCCCCTAACCTATTGATTACATTAATACTATATCTAACACTTATTATCATATAATAACAGGATCTCATGCATCAGTAGCAGAAATACCTTATATTTGAACTCATAAGCATATATAAGGTTCAATTTTGTAGTCGCGGCCTTTAGTGCGCTTGAGACTATGTTTTATGTATCTCTTGGTAAACCAAACTCAATTAACCATTTTTTACTTTAGAAACTTATATACAAGTGCCTGCAACTATTAGTAATTTAGTACATGCTTTAGTAACATCTGTCTACCACTCTAATATAGGGTTGTGTTTAAAAGCTGTTATGTGTTATTAGAAACTTAAAACTGGATAACGAGTTGCTATAAAAGTGACCACCAAAGTAGTGTTTCAACGTGCATTTTAGAACAACTACTCGGCCCAAAAGTAATTCGTAACAATGTGCATTAAAACACACTCGGTTTATAGTTGACTTAAATGAGATCTCCCTGCTAAGGGTGCCTATTATTACGTTTAGTCTAGAAAAGAATTCATCTATTTTTGCAATTAATTATAGTATTCAACTTAGGTATTAAGAAGATGCATATTGTGATCATTTGTAGTCACATACGAGACTGTGTAATAAAAAAACCTACTGTGATCACTAAATTTTGAAAATTATCTGTACACAATTCAGGTCAAAAGCAAAGAAAGATCTGGCGATACATGGAGGGTGAATGCATGTTTACCGACAACCATAATTTGTTAAAAAAGCTACTTTGGACTATGCATGTTTATCGCAAATGATTTGGTTTCTTCTCTGCAGGGAGATCCGGTTTGGGTTGTTAGTTCAGAAAGAGTTGATTCTCTTATTGGTCATTCTCTTAATTTCTTCTTCGTTCTACCCCTTTTGAATTCAGGTATATCTTTACCTCTGCTTGCACACTCTTTCCACATAGCTTCAGATTTCAACAAATTTCACGTCTCGCCACACTCCTCCAAAAAGCTAGAATTAAAACATCTACTATGACATCATGTAAGATGTTCAGGTTCTTGCATCAAATATAGTGATTTTGGCGTTACATTTTCTAATCACTCCAATAAACAACATAGTACAATAGTATTAGAGTAATGAAAAACTTGATAAACATAAACTGATGTGGTCTTACTAATCACCTTATGCCCTTATGAATGGAGCTATGGGAGATTTAGCTTACTACCATTCGATTGCTTTCTGAAATTTTTTTTAACAGCGTATTTGATTAAAGAAACTAGCAAGGAGCTAGAATTACAAAGAAAACCAAAGAAGGGTATTTAAGCAATCATCCCAACTGAACGATGCTTTTACATCTAGAGCATACACCAAGTAAAAAGATTGGAAAACAACATCATCAAAAATTATCGCCTGAGGTTTCTTCCCTTGCGTAAAAGAGAGTTTGTTTCGATAAGACCAACAAGCCACCAAACCACAAAAAGACACCTTGGATCATCATCTTAACTTTAGACTGAAGACGTAAAGAGGCCATCTAGTTGATCCATTCAATGAAGGAGTTAACGTCCGAATATTCGATATCCCACCAAGAACAAATTTTGCGCTCAATTTGTCTAACTAAACAACAACTAAAAAATATATGTCTCGTAGATTCAACCCCCCTATCACTAAATGTGACAAGAGGATAGAATCATCCTCCATAACTCTACGCGAAATATTGAATCTGTAGGAGCCTTACAATTTGATTTCCAAGCTAGGAATATTCACCTTAATCGACACTTTTAATCCAAAGATTTTTAGAATCCACCATCAGAGAGACGTTGATCATCATAGAATTCGCCGAATA
>BQNB010048770.1:30000-42392 GCA_026074375.1 Tanacetum coccineum
CCCACCCCCCCCCCCCCCAGCCCCCCCCCCCCCACCCCCCTCCCCGGCCATCCCTCCGCCATGACCCCCCCTCCCCCCCCCCACCCCCACCCACCCCACCGCCCCTCTCCCCCCCCCCTCCCCCCACCCCCCCTTCCCCCTCCCCCTCCACACATTCCCTCCCCCCCCAAACCACCCAACACCCCCACAACCACCCCCCACACCGCCCCCCACCCCCTCCCGCCCCCCTTCATCGTACCCTCCCCCCCCCCCCTTAACCCCCCCTCACCCCTCCCCCCCCACCCCCCCCCCCCCCCGCTCACCTTCCCTCCCCCCTCCTCGCCCCCACCCCCCCCCCCCTCCCCCCCCCACCCCCCCCCATCGCCTCCTCTCCCCCAACCCGCCCCACCCCCCACACTCACCCCCCCCGCCCCCTCACCCCCCCCGGCCCCACCCCCCCCCCCCCCACCCCCTCCCCTCCCTCGAGCCCCCCCCACCCCTCCCCTTCCGCCTCCCCTCCAACCCGCCCCCACTCCCCCGCCCCCCTCCTCGCCGCCTCCACCTCCCCCCCCTCCCCCCCGCGAGTCCCTCTCAACCCCCCACCCCCACCCCACTCCCCCCCCATCCCCCCCCTCACCCCACCAAGCCCCTCGAGACGAACACCCCTACCCCCCCCCCACCCCCCGCCCCCCACTCCCCCACCACCCCCCTCCCTCCGACACCCAACCCCCCCCCCCCCTGAGCAGCCCCCCCCACAACCCCCAACCCCTACCCCTCCGCCACCCCCCCCCCCCCCTCCGCCCACCCCCCAGCGACCCCCGCCCGCCCCCCCCCCCCGCTCCCAACCCCCACCACCCACTCCCCACCCACCCACCCTCGCGCAACCCACCACGCCCGTCCCCACCCCCCCCCTCGCCCCCCCCGTCCCCATCCCCCAAACCACTTACCCCCCTACCCGCCCGACCCCCTGCCCCCGCCCACCACGCCCCCCCCCCTCCCCCCCACCCCCCAAGCCCCCCGCCCCCTCCCCCCCCTGCCACCACTCCCCCTCTCACCGCTCGCCCTCCCCCCACCCCCGCCATCCCCCCCCCCTCTCCCACCCACCACACCCCCCCCCTCTCCCCCCCCAGCCGCCCCACCCTCCCCCCCGCCCACCCCCCACCCGCACCACCCACCCCTCCCCCCACCCCTCCCCCCCACCCCCATCACCCTCCCCCCCCCACACTCCCCTTCCACCCCCCTCCTCTCTCCCCCCCCCCCTCCCCCCCCCCCGCCCCTCCGCCCGGCATATCCCCCCCCACCCCAACCCCCCCCCCTCGCCCCCTCTTCGACTCCCCCTTCCCCCCACCCCCTTCGCCCGCCCACCCCCCGCCACCTCCCTCCCCCCTCCCCACGAACCCCGCACCACCCCAACCCCACCACCCTTCCGCTCCCTCCTCCCCCCCCTCCCCCCAACCCCCCACCTTCTCCCCCCCACCTCAAACCCCCCCCGCCCCCTCCCTTCCTCCCCGCCCACCCCCCATCCCACCCCACCCTCCCCCCCCCGCCCCCCCCCCCACCCCCCCCTCTATGCCACCCCCCGACCCCCACACCCACCCCACCCCTACCCCTCCTCCACCCTCCACCTCCCCTCCCTCCCCCCTACCACGCGCCGCCGCTCCCCCCCCCTCTTCGCCATCAACCCTGCCTCAACCCGCCGCCCACCCCCACCACGCCCCCCGCTCCCCCCCCCCCCCCCCCCACCCCCCCTCCCCCTCCTCCTCTCCCCCTCCCCCCCCCCACCGCGTTTCACCACGCTCCCCCTACCCCCGCCACCACCCCCTCCACTCCCGCTCGCCCTCAACCACCCCTCCCCCAACCAGCCCCCCCCCACCCCCTGCCGAGCCCCCCCCCCGCGCACTCCCCCCCCCCCCCCCCCCGTCCCCCCCACCCCACAGCCCCCCCTCCGCCGACCCCACATTCCCGCCAAACCGCCCCCTCAACTCCCCCCCCCTACCCCCCCCAACCCGTTCCCCCCCACACTCCCCCGCCACATCCCCCGCGCCCCCGCCTCAACTCCCCCCACCCAACCTCCCCCTCCCCCCCCCCACCCCCCCCCCCCCCCTCCACCACCCACCCACCCCCTGCACCCCCCCCTCCCCGCACCCCCCCCCCCCCCCAGTCCCCCCAGCACCCCCCATCGATCCCCCCCCCCCCCCTCCCCCCACCACCCCCCCCCTCCCGCTCCCCCCCCATCCCCCCTCCTCCCCGCCCCGCCGCCCCACCCCTCGCCCCCCTGTTGCCCCCCCCCAACCCCCCGACCCCCCCATCTCCCCGACCTCCCCCCACCGCCCCACCCCACTTCGCCCCCTCCCCCCACCAACCCCGCCTTCCTTCCACCCACCCCACCCCCCCCTCATCCCCCCTCCCCATTCACCCCCCCCCCCCCCCCCCACCCCTCCCCCCCCCCCCCCCCCCCCCCGTCAACCCCCCACACCCCCCCCTCCAACCCACACCGCCCACTCCGCCTCACCCCTCCCGCCCCTCCCCCCCACCCCTCCCCCCCCTCGCCCCTCGACCCCCCCCCACCCCCCCTCCTTCGCCCCCCCCCTCCCCCCCCGCCCCCCCCCACTCCCCCCAGCCCCCCCCCCCCCCCCTCCCGCCCCCCCCCACCCCCCTCACCACACCTCCCCCTCACCCCCCCGCCTAAGACCCCCCGCCTAACACCCCCGCCAGACCATCCCCCCGCGCACGACCACCCCCCTATTCCCGATACTAGCCCGCCCCCCTCCCCCCCCTGCCTCTCGCCCCCTCCTCCCGCACGCCCCCATCCCCCACACCCCTCCCAACCACCCTCCCCCACACCCCCCATCCCGCCCCACCCCCCCCCACCCCCCCCCCCTCCCCGACCACCCCCCCACCCCCCCACCCCCCCCCCCCCCTCCCACACCCCCAATCCCCCGTCGCCCGCCCCAATCCCCCCCCCCCCCCCCCTCCCCCCCAACCCCCGACCACCCCCTCCCACCGCTATGCCCCCCATGAACCCCTCTGAGCCGCCCACCCCTCGCCCCGCACGCCGACCCCCCCACCCTACTCCCCCCCTCCACCTCCTACCACCCCCACCCCAGCCCTCCCTCCCCCCACACCCCCCCCCCCTCCCCCAGCCCCACCCCACGACCCGTAATTCCTGTCCCCCCCCCCCCCCCCTCCCCCGCCCCCTCCCTCCACTCCCACTACCCCTCCCCTCCCCCCCCCCCCCGCTCCCCCCACACCCTCCGCTCTTCCCCCCACCCCCCCTCCGCTTCCCCCCTCCCCCCCCCCCCCCCCCACCTCCCCTCGATCACCCCTCTCCCCCACCCACCTTCCACCCACCCCCCTCAAGTCCCCTCCCCCCCCACCCCACCCCCCTGCCCAGCTCCCGCCCCTTCCCTCCCACGCCCTCCCCCCCACGGCTGCATCCCCGCCCCCACGCCCCCCCCCCTCCCCCAACAAACAACAAAAATTCCCCCTCCTGTCTCTTCAAGACACCCTAAAAAAAAAAAACTCCTCATCCCCGAGACCTCCTCTCCCTAAAACTAAATAAAAAAAACACATGTGCCCCACATAAATTTACCACCATAATCTGATCAAAAAAAAACACAGCTACCCTACCATCCATTTATGAACCAAAAGCAACAAAAGAGTATCTCCCGTAAAAATTATACCATCTACTAATGTTGCGGGTAAATACTAAATACGGACACACGATATACTACTATTGTATATGATACTTAAAATTACAATCCAATCGACGCGATTATATACAGCCCAGCCGAAAGCAAGCCTAAAAGGTAAAAGATATGAGATTGCTTCCCGTCATAATAAATATAGCTATATAAATTGGCACCGACGGGTAGCGGTAATAAAAAGTGATTTAATATATGGGCCGCAGACGCAAACCCTGGCCAAATTGCCGGTTACTGTTACATTTTTACTGTAGCAGCTAGCCAAAACTACTTATTATAACTTGTCGAAGCGTGTTTAAATTAAAAAAAATTTCTATCTTATTTTATTGGTCCAAAGAAAGGGGGCGGGGGATTATAAATGATTTTTTTTTCATTGGGCCGTTGAACAGTAACCTAGCCCATTTTTAGTTTGTTTTTTTATAAAGGCAATAAAGTTGGGCCAAATGGATGCGAGAATTTAGTATCTTAGTAAATCAGTAACAATTTTGAACTTTTGTCCATATGTTAGTGTTAGCAATTTTTTTCATATTATTTTGCGGGTTTATTTTTCGTGTCTCATGTTAATAGTTTTGTTTTGTTCTTATATTAAATGACAAATCCGCGCGTTTTTTTTTTGCCCCAGGCCGATAGAAAACCGTAAATAGTTAAAAATGAGAGTACGTCCCGTAAATTTTTTTTTTCTTATTTTTGGCCAAAGAAAAGGAGCGGGATTATAAAGTATTTTTTTTGGGCCGTAACAGACCCGGCCCAATGGGCCGGGTTACTGACATTTTAACTGTACAAATGGCCAAAAACGACGTAGTATTAACTTGTCAAATGTGTAATTACCATAATGGTGGAAGTAAGTAGTCCAAGTTTCATGAAGTTGCTTAAATATTTTTATGTTTTAGATTTTAGACCTTACTCAGTACCAATTTTCCTCCTTTTAGCTAGAGTTCCTTTCATTTAGACCGCAAACATGAGTTTCTCTTATGTGTATATTACCTTACAACACAAAAATCACATTTATGTATTAGCACAAAACTTTAACAACTAAGGTATTCTCATACAACAGCTATACAAAAAATTAACAAAACAAATATTTCCGTTAAGCAAAAACGTAACCAACAATTACAAAATAGAAGGAAAATGGTTGTCAATTACATGAAACAATACATACTAACACAAACACAAAACCGCCTCAAACTAATATACTAAAAGTAAGTGGAATGTATTGTTGGGATATTTCCATAATCATAATAACGTAACGCTAAAATATGTTAAGCCTATGGGTGCACACACGTATACACAGATATACGTTTTAATTATTGTAATTAATATAATTTTATGGTAGAATTAATTATATTAATATGGTTTCACGAAATTCTATGTAAATGGTAGTTAATATGTAACGTTAGACCGTTATAATCAATTAATATATATTAACAAGTGAGAGACTTTTTAGTACGAAAGCCAAACCCGTGAGGTTGGTTGTGACTGGTCGAACAAGAAAAGAAGGAGGGGTCTGAATGTCGTTTCTAGCAAACAAGAGGAAGTGTTTGAGTATGACTTGGAGAACAAGTATTGGGGCGATATATATTCCCTTTGCCTCATTCATTCGTGGAAGAATGATTATATTGTGTTAATTTATATAATAGTTATTTTATTATTTGTGTTAATAGTTATGAAGTTTTTTTTAGTATGGTGTGTTTTTTTTTTATAATTATTTAGTGGTTTTTTTATTCATAAAAAAGTTAATTTTTAATTATAAATTATATATATTTTTAATATACAAGTGTTAAAGAATATATATAATTTATAATTAAATTCACTAACCACAACCTTGTTTAAAACAGTTGATTTAAGATATCAAGAATAAACACAAAATATAAATAGTAAACAAAAAAAAAAAAAAACAAACACAAAACAATACAATACCCAACTTTACACAAAACAGAACCCCCCACAAATAAAAAAACAACATTTCAAATCGCAATCAAAAAAAACCAAAAAACAAAGAAACAGACCACAATAAAAACCCAAATATTACACACAAAAAAAACAATTCAATAACTAAAAATGAGACAAAAAACTATAACACACAAAAACCCAATACACACATACAAAGATAAATATAAGATTAACCAACAAAGAAAACAAGACCAAATCACTAACAAGCCACGGTAAACAAACAACACCATTAAACTAACATAATCCCACAATCAAAGACATGAGACCCCAAGAGACCACAAAAAACAAACAACATTGTACCTACAGAACACCTAACACGCAAAAAAACAATAACAAAGAAACAAAACACAAATAAAGCAGACATAATCTAATCACCAATATAACCGAGAAATCAAAAAAAACCAACACCAAACATTAAAACAACGAACACTAAAGTAACAGAATATAATAAATAACAAAAGAAACTATATACGACAAATTAAAGACCCGAACCCAAACATAAGCACAAAAAATCAGCAATTTAAAATAGAACAAAGCCAACTCAACGAAACCAATACAAATTACCAAATAAAAGAAAGAAACAAAAATAAATCCAAAACGAGAACTACACCCCAACAAAATATATAACATACTAACCAAAAAAAGACAGAATAACAAAAGTCACTTATAAAATCCACCACATAAAAAAACTCAAAAAAAAAAAACAACATAGAACCGTAAAACCAACTCATAAAAAAAAACGCAGACAAAAAAAAAAACTCCAAAACATTACCAATAAATAAAAAATATGAAAAAAACGCTAAAAGAATTTAAATAAAAAAAAAAATCAGAGAATAGAGAACTACCCAAAAGACAACATGATAAAAAAAAAAAAAACAACCTAGATAAATAATAAAACACAATAAAATAAAAAAAAACACACTATAAGCACTATGACCCCACTTTAAAACCCTAACAAACCCAAATTAAACATAAATTTTATAAAAACCAGCAATAAGTACGGATAGCGTATATTAAGCAATACACCAAACCACAAGAGAACACACAAAAACACGAAAAAAAACCAAAAGAAATAATAAAAAAAAAAAATAAAAATGAAATTAAAACTAACAGACACCAAATGAACAACATCCAAAAACAAACCACACATAACATTGTAAAAAAACCCCAACAAAAATAAAGAGAAAAACGAAAAATAACTAAAAAAGACTCAAAACACCATCACCTATACAAACAATAAAACAGAACACCTACGAGTCAAAAACCCAAAGAAAAAAAGTACCACCAATAAAAAAAATGTACATCTCTTACAAGAGACGAAAACACCCACAGAAAACATAAAACTAGTAATCCAAACTTCTCTAAACAAGTAATAAAACAACAAAAAGGACGGAAATAAAACCACCAAAATAAGAAAATAAAGCAACACATCAAACACGAAACAATACACATATAAAAACACCGCATAAATAAACACCCCTCACAAACATAATTGACTAACAAAGATAAATAAATAAGTACAGACAAATTAAAAAAAACGTAAAACACTACTATAAACCAATAAATAACAGAATGAAAACCAATTATAACCAACCACAACAAGACAAAAAAAAACACACACAACCCAAAAAATGAGAAAAGCGAACGAATAAAACCTTACTAACGAGAAAACGTAACTAAAAACAGAAGACAAGCACACGAATTAACATAGAAAAAAACAAAACAATTATACCAAGAACTAAATAGTCACACCGACAAGAGGGAACAAATAAAAAAACCAAAAACCAAAAAAAAAAAAACAACAAGACCTTAAATTCCCCCCACCCCCCCCCCCCCTCCCATGAAAAAACAAAAAAATAAATAAAAAAAAAAAGACTTAACACTTATAATATATTACTATAAACAAATCATATATTAATTGAAAAAACCTCATCAATCGAATAAAATTTACACCCCCAGTCAACGGAAATAATAATCCCACCAATCCGACCGCCAATATAACATAAGAGCTCATATACTACTAAACATGCATCACACACATCAACTAAGACAGCCTGACAACTAACTGTCAAGAATGGACTAGCTGTAACTATATTGATGTTGTAATAGAAGATCATCCCTTTTTACCGAAAAGGTAGTGTACCGACATAAAATAAACATTTCGAAGAAACGCAAAATTAAAAACAAGAAGCCGAACAATATTGATTCTGTTGTAATTAATCGCTAATGGGAAAAAGGTAAAAAAAGGACAAGCATCCTAACGTATCTCGTACGTGTAGTGTATGCACACCACATAGGTTATCTAAATTTTGATAACCTTATTAGTTATTTAGCTGTTGTATTCTATTATAACACACGCGAATAATTTCAAGAAGTTGGATTCATTTATTGCTAAGAAGTACACACTTCAAGATACCCCTTTGTTAATTACATATTCTATGCGTGTTATATTCCGCTGCATACTCTGATATAATAAATGGTTAATTATTGTAAAAACCTAAACAGAGGTGGCATCACGATCCATACGATATATTTTTGTAATTACAAGTATTAAAATTGGACAAATAATTAAGGTTCGTTGATTAATTTTTAAGCCCTTTGTGCGTTTTTATGCATCAAGCATCTATCTATAGGCACCAAGATTACAATCTTTTATGGTTATAAAAATATTAGACGAATTCTAGTTTATGCAAATTTTATGGAAAAAAAACTGCTATGTTTTAAATTGAAATTGATCGGATTTTATGTTATAAATTAATTGGTACTTCGGCAATCAAGATAAAGACAGGCAATTATCAGGAGACGATATTTGATAAAATCGTGTTAATTGTTAAAGATATATGCAGAATATATTGAACAAGAATTAAAACATAGACATTAAATTTATATGTGGTTTCGATCCACGACTTTAAAAGCTAGGGAATACCTTAGCTATGTCTTAATGGGGCCTAAAAGTTGCTTAAATTTTATGTGCTATGTGGTATATATTTGTATATGGCTTACGCAATCGATTATATCGATGGATGTGGCCGGAGTCATTGGACGAAGGAGCCTTATGTGAATAAATACGTTAATATAATTATTAGATAAACTAAGGGAACGATATCTAATATTTGCATGTCTTAAATGTTAAAGTGTGTTTAAATAAATGTATTTTGTTTAGTTTATGTTTATATGGTTTATTTTAAGTTTGACTTTGAAGTTAGAAAATAAAAGGGTTTTGTCGAAAACAAATATAAAACATGACTAACTGAGTTATACGAAAAAGATTTATTATGGACTATCTAATGCAAAAAGTCAAAAGTGGATTCGGCTTACATCCGATATAAAATCTTCCATGACTAGACTAGCAATTTATAGTTTAATTAAGTTTTCGTTTAAATGAAAGTTTTAATTTTATCACGAACTTTACTTTGCAAAAGTACTATTTTGTTGCAAGGATAAGGTTCGGGGAGACTCATCAAGACTTCGGTCTTGTAGATACCATTACCCTATAATACCTGACTACGTTGTAGTTTCCTTACCTTGCATACTATGTAGGAAGTCGCGAATGGTCTAGGGTTTAATGGATTTTAAAATCATTCTTTAATCTTTTCCCGCGATAAAAAGCTAAAATCTTTATATTTAAAGATACGTTGAATCGTCAATTTTAAGGTCTCACTATTTAATGTATTTGAAACGATGATAAATGTGATATCAAATAATGGGCGTGTGGATATTATAACCTTAATTGAGAATACAGTTTTTATTAAAATCTATGATACGAAGATGTATGCATGCTTCTTCGTACATATTTGACACATCAAAATAAAATACCCTTTTTCAACTGAATTGTTTGCCATCCAATTTGTAAAAACACTTGTAGATTGCTCTTTACTATGCGTTATACTTTGTAGAATATGCAGTCTCATAGGTTTGATTAAACTTTTATCCGTGAAGTCGGTGATAATACATAATCACAGTTTTTTTTTTTTTTTTTTTTTTTTTTTTTGGATTGACTACTTAGCGTTTTGTTGTTAGACCGTATTAACACGCGGCATAGGATGGGATGAAACATGCTTACTAGTATATTATTGTAATAAAAAGTATTCCAATGGTTTAGGAGTTTACAAATGTTGTGAATTAATCAACCGTTGATTACCTTTTTGAATACATCATCACTACAATCAACTGATGTGGTGGTGTATTGTAAGTAGGACCCTTAACCTAGAAAATTAATTGTTTATTTGAACTAAGACATGGGTAGTTAATTTTCTTCAAGGAGTATTATCGAAAATACTAAAATTGAATTTTGCGATTCTATTAATAGTATTAATGCAACGATAAAACCGTAAACAATGGTTTGTTTCTTTATCAAAGAAGTCAAACCGAGACTCCTTTCCTTGTAAGGAACATGGAGACTCATTCCTAATATCTTTCTTGCTCCGGAAAGTTATAATAGGAACGTAGGAATTGTCCTAATGTAATCAAACTCATAGCAAGCTTAAAAGTTTAAGTTATATTGCATGACTTATATTTTCATATAGATTTCATGTGAATATATAAATATCTAGAAACATAAAATAACTAGAGAATATGTTCTTAAAGCTATCAAATGGTAACATCTTAATGTAAGATGTTTTATGAGTTCTTGATTAGGAAATACTAATATTACCGCAAAAGTGGTAAAGGCAAACTAGGATAATGTATCTAGTTTGTTTTGTCTTAATCAAATTAAGTGATGGAAATGCATGCTCAATTTTCAAGTTAATCAATAGCATTGATGGATAGTCCCTCATCTACATAGTAGAACTTTTGAAATCCAAGTAAATGTTACTAATTAAGATTTCAAAGAGAGTTGGAAAGTAAATAGATCACTATTTGTTTTCACTGGTTATGGAACACTTGCAATGTTGTCAAATCCAGTGGGAGCATCCCGATTATTTCTGAACAAGACATTCATGTGATGCTGTCAAATTCAGTGGGAGCTACAAGGTTTTAATCTTGGTAGTAACCTAGATTATTTCTTGCTTACCTTGAAATAATATATACTTTTCCGACTGTAGACAAAGTGGTTCTATATCTACTTGTAAAGCTAATATCTATGACACTATCATATTGTCCACATAAACAAACGAATGTCGTGTTGTTTGACTACATGTATGATGTTGTGCCATGCACAAGTGGGAGAAATTTTTATTGTGTGCAAAGAACAACACATGACAAAAACAATATGATTAAAAGTTCTCTTGACCGTAAGGTAAGAAACAATATGTCGAGATATGAATTAAAGACTACTTCAAGTAAAAGGTTTATGTGCTCTTGGAATGTCACAAATAATGAAGTAATCTTGATTAATTTGAAATTACTACTGAAGCCAAGAGTTGGTGTTCAGAATTACTTTAGTTAAATATGTTTATGTTTATTGTAAATTAATAAACACTAAGTCCGTTAATTGTTAAAAGACTTATAACATAAAGTAAGTTATATCTTAGGGATTTAGCCGTACAATAGCAACGTATTTTCAGTTTTGTTCCATTTTGGTACGTGAACTTTTTTTTGTTCCACTTAATGTAACGAACTTTCAAGTTTCGTGTTAATTTGCACCGTCAAACTTGTTTTACCGGATGAGCTACATTTTTGGTCCACTTAACGACTGTTTGCAACGTTAGGCTTTTTAGCCAATGAACGTTTGCACCGTTAGTCCTTTATACTAACCGTTAGTCCTTTATACTAACGGTTGTTTTCTAATTAATTTTATACGTAATTTAATTTTGAAAAAAATAATAATTTTGAAACAAATTTTATCCAAAATTTTTTTTAAAAAAACATTTAATTTTTTAAAAAAAAAAATTAATTTCGAAAAAAAATTTAATTACGAAAAAAAAAATTATTTTGAAAAAAAATTTAAAAAAATTTTAACCAAAATTTTTAAATTTTTTTTTTTTAACTTTTTAAAAAAAATTAATTTTGAAAAAAATAAAAAATTTTAATTTCTAAAAAAAATTTAATTTTGAAAAAAAATTTAAAAAAATTTTAACCAAAATTTTTTTTTTAAATTTTTAATTTTTAAAAAAAATTAATTTTGAAAAAAAAATTAATTACGAAAAAAAATTTAATTTTGAAAAAAAATTTAAAAAATTTTAACCAAAATTTTAAATTTTTTTTTTTAACCTTTTTAAAAAAAATTAATTTCGAAAAAAAATTTAATTTTGAAAAAAAATTTAAAAAAATTTTAACCAAAATTTTTTTAAAAAATTTTTAATTTAAAAATAAAATTTAATTTCGAAAAAAAATTTAATTTTGAAAAAAATTTTAATAATTTAAATTTCGAAAAATTTTTATGCGATTTGCCCTTTTAAAAAATCAGTTTATAAAATTTTAACGGAGCAAAAAAAAAGTTTATAATAATGCTCGTGTTTTTAAACAAAGTATTAAACATTTTTATAGAAAAAAAGTTCACGTACTAAAACGGAACATTAGAAAAAGTTCACGTACCAAAACGGAACATTAGAAAAAAAGTTCACGTGCCACGTAGACTATTAGCCCGGTAATCAAACTTTTTATCCGGTTGCCTATCCAAGTTGGTGCAAAGTAACACAAAACATGAAAGTTCGTTATATTAAGTGGAACAAAAAAATGTTCACGTACCAAGATGGAACAAAATCGAAAGTACGTTGCTATTGTACGGCTAAATCCCTATATCTTATGGCTATGACATGAACAAAAGTCCTTGAATTGTTCAAAGGCAAAATAATGTATAGTTAACATTGATAGATT
>BQNB010048771.1:0-42391 GCA_026074375.1 Tanacetum coccineum
CCAATGGTAGATGAACATCCTAGCTACCACCAAAATCAATCACGCATGCCCTAAGCATATCTTACAAGGTCTGAATTGTATGCTCGCTTTGACCATCCATTTGGGGATGATAAGCCATACTCATATCCAACCTTGTCCCTAAAGCCTGTTGTACAGTCTGCCAGCATCACGATGTAAACCGTCCATCTCTATCTGAAATAATCGACACAAGAACTCCATGTCGGGCGACTATTTCATCGATGTAAATCCTTGCCAATCTTTCTGTACTATAGTCTTCTCTTATAGCCAGAAAATGAGCCGACTTAGTCAGTCTATAAACTATGACCCAAATCGTGTCATGCCCATTCTTTGACCTAGGTAGCTTAGTGATAAAATCCATAGTGATCTTATCCCATTTCCATTCTGGTATTTCAGGTTGTTGCAATAAGCCCGAAGGCCTTTGGTGCTCTGCCTTTACTTTAGAACACGTTAAACACTTACTAACATATGTAGCAATATCTCTCTTCATTCCCGACCACCAGTACATATCTTGAAGATCGGGGTACATCTTATCCGCTCCCGGATGCATAGAGTATTTAGACTTATAGGCTTCATCCATGATCACCATTCTCACTTCACCAACTAATGAAACCCATATCCGGTCCATGAAATACAAACTCTCGCCCTCCTTCTTCTCCATCTGTTGATCTAAACCATGCAAGCTTTCCGCAAGTATATTCTCCTGCTTAAACGCCTCACTCTGTGCTGCCTGTATCTTCTCTCTCATTCCAGTCTGAATAGTCATAGCCATTGCCCTTACACGTCTTGGTTTCAGCCGCTCCTTCCTACTCAACGCATCAGCCACAACGTTCGCCTTACCAGGATGGTAGCGAATCTCGCACTCGTAGTCACTGAACAATTCGATCCACCTCCTCTGACGCATATTCAGCTCTTTCTGATCAAATATGTGTTGAAGACTTTTGTGATCCGTATAGATAACACTCTTCGTACCATACAGATAATGCCTCCAAGTTTTAAGAGCAAACACAACCGCTCCCAACTCCAAGTCATGCGTCGTGTAGTTCTTCTCATGGATTTTCAGCTGCCTCGATGCATAGGCAATCACTTTACCCCTTTGCATGAGTACACAACCTAATCCTTGGTTCGATGCATCACAATAGACTACGAAATCTTCGACTCCATCAGGTAGAGTCAATATTGGTGCATCACACAAGTTGTTCTTCAGGGTCTGAAAAGCCTCTTCCTGCTCCATGCCCCACACGTACTTCTGATTCTTCTGAGTTAACGAGGTAAGAGGTTTAGCAATCTTGGAGAAATTTGCAATAAACCGTCGGTAGTAACCGGCTAATCCCAAAAATGATCGAATCTCAGAAGGTGTCGTAGGGGTCTTCCAATTCTTTACTGCTTCTATTTTGCTTGGGTCCACATGTATACCATTCTGGTTGACAACGTGACCAAGAAAGTGCACCTCTTGCAACCAGAATTCACACTTGGAGAATTTGGCATACAACTTCTCCTTCCTTAGTAACTCCAACACCAATCCTAGATGAACCTCATGGTCCTCTTTCGTCTTCGAGTAGATCAAGATGTCATCAATGAACACGATAACAAACTTATCTAAATATGGTTTGCAAACCCGATTCATCAAATCCATAAAAACTGCAGGCGCATTGGTTAGCCCAAAAGGCATAACCGTAAACTCAAAATGTCCGTATCTCGTTCGGAACGCAGTCTTTGGAATGTCGTCTTCATGCACGCGTAGTTGGTGATAACCTGACCGAAGGTCTATCTTGGAGAAATAACGCGATCCTTGTAGTTGGTCAAATAAATCATCAATCCTCGGAAGAGGATAGCGATTCTTAACCGTCAACAGCTCTTATATCGATACACATACGTAGCGAACCATCCATTTCTTGACAAATTAACACTGGCGTTCCCCATGGCGATAGTGATAGGTCATACGTAACCCTTGTCTTGCACTCCTGCAGCTGCCCAGACAATTCTTGCATTTTTAAAGGCCCTAAGTCGATTTGGGATTTCACAACAGCGTCAATCAGGAACTAGCTCATATCGAAACTCACCTTGTCATTGCGGAGAGGCAAGCCTGGCAATGTCTTCTGGAAACACATCTTCAAATTCGCGTTACCCTAGCTATATCGCTAAATTTTGGTTATCTTCCTTTGCTCTTCAATGCTTTGGTGATTCCTACGACCCGTTCTCCATGTACCCTAAGGATTCTACCCTCTTCTACGGGTATTTCTACTACCTTTTCATGACATACTATTACAGCCTTATGTTGGGATAACCAATCCATTCCCACAATCACGTCAAAGCTTCTATGACCTAAAGGTATTAAGTTTATGCTAAACAGGGGAACACTCTAGTTCAAGTTGTAGATACGGATAATTCTATCCACTCTTACTTTTCTTACCATCTGCTATTCTAATCACATAACAAGATTTCACAATACTAGGGTCTCACATTAAGTAGGGGTATGAAACTAAATCGGCTCCAGAATCAAATATAATACGATAACAAAGTGGATCATTCGAGTGAAGTACCTGCTACCACCGTTAGGATCCTGGACCGCCTCCATTGCATTCACATTCACATTGAAAGCTCTTCCTCTAACTTGGTTTCCATTGCTTCGGTTATTTCGGCTGCCCTCCAAAGCCAATTGATTTCCAACTTGACCAGGTGCTCGATTCAACTTGGACACAAAGTGTTACGGACATGATCCGGGCTACCACACTCATAGCATACTCTCGAATTGTTACTCATTCTAACAGCATTCACCAAAGCTACTTGCCTAACCGGTGCCCGGCAATCCCTGGCAAAATGACCCAGTTTCTGACAATTAAAGCACACATTGCAAGGTCTGTTATTCTGGATGCAAAAGTCAACACTTGCCACACTTAGAATAGAGCTTGCATATTTCATTTCTAGAGGGGCTGTGCCCCAATCCAGTTCCGTCTTGCCTTCTGTTGTCTTTCCAAGATCCTCCAGTTTTACTAGACTTCCACTCCCTTTCTCTTATTACTACCCTTTGTCAAGGTACCATAGTTGATTGCCTCGTCAGTAAGTATCTGTGGATCCCTTTGAATATAGATCTTACTACCCTGTTAAGGGGTTGTAGCTAATATGAATAGATTCACACAAACTACAGGAGAAACAATGATTAAGAACACTATAAGTTATGCGGAATCTAACTTATAATGCAAAGAAGAACAATGAATATTGATAACTAAGCTTTTATATTGATTCACACAAACTAGATCTGATACCGACCGAGATCACAAACACTTGTGTTGGTGTTTGTGATGGTGGTGGTGGAGGTGGTGGAATATCATCTTCTGATCCAGCCATTGAATTGATTTGTAAGATAGAGGTTTATAACTGGTTTTTGTTCTTCTTACTCAGAGTTTCTCTACAGGCTCTGATACCACTTGTGGATCCCTTTGAATATAGATCTTACTACCCTGTTAAGGGGTTGTAGCTAATATGAATAGATTCACACAAACTACAGGAGAAACAATGATTAAGAACACTATAAGTTATGCGGGAATAACTTTATAATGCAAAGAAGAACAATGAATATTGATAACTAAGCTTTTATATTGATTGCTAACTATGAGATTGACATTGAACTGATGTCACTAACTATGCCATAAGGGTTCCTTTTATACACCAAGGAAAACCCTAATCTTGGCTTTTACAAGAACGCGGTAAAAGCTAATGTCATATCTTTTCTATAATAATCATGCATATCTCTTAAACGGTACTAATATTTTAATCCTAACGGTACTCTTACTATTTTGAGCAGTTACTTAACATTTCTGTCCTGTCAGTTACTAACTATACTAGAGGTACTAAGTATATAACTAACGGTATAAGTCAGGAATGGTATAATTCCTAACAGTATCCCAGCTCTCAGTATTGCTTCTGAATAGTAGTTAGTTGGGTTGACCGAGGTCATTCCTCTAATCTCATGAGCCAGTCAGCTAAGTACTCTTAATACGAGATGATTAGGTGTAACTAGTGTGGGACCAACTTGGCCAAACTCATGAAGCTATCAGTGTAGTCAGCGATTGATTAACTTCCCACCTCTTGTTGATTCCAAACTCATTCTCTAATTTTGCCCTTTTCCTTCTGGCAGAATTCTACGACATCATGCCTTAAAATTGTTCCATGTCATGGCCATTGCTGCCACACGTCCTCTTGCTTGGACTTGAGTGTTCCACCAAGTCAAAGCTTTGTTACGATGAATAGCCGCATAGCCTCACCTTTTGATACTCTGCACAACCACTATTATCAATCCTATTTGCCATCTTCTCGATTACGAGTAAGGCACTATCACGCTCTCCTTTCCATCATACTCCTTGGTATTAAAGATTGGAAATGCCTTGAAGTGCCTGTCTGTTCCCACAATTTCCATTTCCACCCCACCATTTCCTCCATTACGGTTATTCTTATTGTTCACATTGTTAGGGGGGTCACGTGAGTGACAATCTGAGAAGAATGGGTTTGCAATTGCTGCGCGATAATAGCTAGCAATGTCAGGGTTCTCATTGTTGTTGTGATCGTTGTTGCCGCTTCGATTGTGATGGAGACATTTTCTATTAGATTATAAATTTATATACATTAGACCATTATAATAAGATCATGATCGAATCCTACTCTTAATAACTATATACATACATGACGCATTATCACAATAATCCATGTATTAATAATACTTGCAAGTCCACATGTGTTGTGCGCGCATGTATAATTATTGGTGGCCACCATAATTATAGATGCCCCCTTTCACAGTTGTACTCCCTCCTATGAAGACACTTCATGAATAAACACAACCATATAACACCTTAAAAAAATGAAACCAATAAATAACACAAGGAATAATCATAATAATCACTTTTATTATTAATACTTAGAATTCAAAACATTTAAAAATAGCATCCTAACATGGCTCAAACTCAAAAGAAAGAAAAAAAACAAGCTAAAAACCTATCAATCATTAGAACAATATGGGCAGTTACGAGTCGCCGGTCTGTATCAGCTTTTATATGTCTTTCCTTTACATGTTTACTACTTGCGATGGACTCAAGGTCCGAGTCCACTTCATTCCACTCAACTTCTTCCTCGTCTTCTATCAACCATCCATTCATGTTGCCCTTTGGCTAGGTTAGTCGATGTGGTGCAAATTCATTCATAGGATTTCCTTGATGAAGTTGTGGGTGATCCACAAATTATATCGGTCATGTCATTCTAGGTTTGTTGCATCGGTCTTTTTAGAGTTTTCATCACCTTGAAATTGTCCTAGGAAAACTTGGTTATCGTGCCATCCTTGGCCACTAATATACTTAGTTTCAATTTTTCCTCCAACCGTTTGTCCATCACCTTTCCTTCAAGGTCATCTTCTCTTTGACTCTACACGACCATATGGCAATAGGAATTCTGAATTTCGGTTACACGTTGCCTTTTCTTAAATCCTTTACACCCCAGTTGTGAAAGTAACTGAATTATGGTACTTTCTATGAATAGGGGGAGACATACTATAATAGACCACAAACATAGACTATATTAGGATACAGATCTCAAAATAACAAAGAAAAACTCAACTTATTTTATATAGCTTTAGTATAGTATAAAGTACTTTTATGGAAACTAGGAAAATAACATATAGGTTTTTATACTTACACATACGCCCTTAATGCATTCTATATGAGGGGACCTGAAGCTATAGTCTAGGCTTAGCCACCTAGTTCTCATTATAACTCTAGGCTTGGATACCAATCTGTCACACCTCGCAAGTGGAAACACGAGACGTAACATCATGGATATCATTACAACACAATGGTTTGTCAACAATAGAGAAACACTAAATGCCACAACAAGTAATAGAGGACACAAGTGTCATGACAATACCGAAAACAAAAAGAATGACATCTTGTATTAAGGAGAGGGTCTCACCAATACAAGAACAATATCTCACGATCCCTAATAGAATCAAAAATAACATTCAACAAAATCCATTGCATATAAACATAAACAACTCAGGAGCGAACTCCATGCAATCCTAGGCAATCGCTCTACCACTTCTATTAACTCAATATTCTCATGATGCTTACCTGAAAATGATGCTTAAAAACGTCAACACAACGGTTAGTGAGAGTCAAAGGTTAAGACACACATTATTAACCTTTCAACCGATTACTGCTGTGATTTCAACACAATATAGGACAATTATGATACTATGAAACTTATGCTAACATGCAAACCGTAAATTACCATATCCAAACCAACCATACATATACTGGGTACGGCGTACCCCTCCGATCCAACATACGTTTACTTACGCACCTAAAAGTCACCAGCTAAAGGTATATTTAGGCTGGAGCCCATACCAATTCACTGAGTTGTATCAATCTAATTAACGATGCCGTGAGATGATCTGCCCCATATTAATGATCCTCAACTCAACACAAATATCATGCAAACAACAAGCATATGCAGTACATAATGTCCACACGCAATCAAACACTAATCACAGCAATTCAAACATTTCCAAAAACTCTTAGCATCATTTCCATCCTATTTTAAATCATTAAAAAGAGGACTAGAAAACTCACTGATGCTTGCTTCTCCAAAAGAATCCAACAAAAGTTACTAAACACTTTACGGATTAAATCTAAACAATTAAGCACCAAAAAAGCCATCATCATTTGGCATTGCATCCCCAATATGATGTAATCTCAACTATGAGGGATATCTAAGCTATATACCATAGTTCTCTACTTGATTTTAACCCTTATCAAACTGTCCTCATATGCCATATTACACTTCAATGCTTCCTTTAAATTTTTGGTTTGAGCGATTTTTACTCACTTACACCGTCCTAAACAATACACTTTAAACACTTTTATAATTCTTATCTTGTGTTGTTGATCTGAGAAGTAACACGCCCCGGACCCTTATTCCGCTGCGACCTAATTTGGGGGTGTTACACTTTAAAAATACCCTTTAGAAATTCATTAATCCAAAGTGTCCAAAATTCGTCTAGAATCTGACCTCCTAAAAGTATGACGTTAGATAACCAACTTAAACTTCATAACCTACTTAGCAAAAATTCAGGGGTCACACACAATATATAAACTAACTTCCACGTGATTTATAGCCTCTAACTAGATGTCTAAGTATTTTTAGAAAAATCAAAACCAAAACTGAAATTCATCACTGTTTTACACACTGATTTTGTAACGAGCTTTTGACCCACTTCCCTACCATAAAACCTCACGAGGCCAACTTTTCTGGAAAGTAGACTCTCTGAGGTTATCTATAGTATGTTGTAAATTGTTTATTTGATGTTTTATGATTGAGTTATGCTCGTTACTAAACTGCCTAAAATTCTGCAGTGAATTTGACAGCTAATTCGGGCAATCTAGACCCTAACGCATGATCAAATCACGAAACCAATTGAACCTATGATCAAACATTTATCATTAAACTATAAACTATAGAAAATTTAAAACCCTAATTTATTAACCCTAATCCATCAAGTTTAAATTATATTAATTCAAAATTAAATAATTAGAATTTAACAAAGATTAGAAAATACCTTAACCAAGAACTCTAAAATTTTCTCTTCTTCTTCTCTTGGAAAATTCGGCCGAACAAATGAGGGTCTAGGGATTCTTTGTTTTTGTATTTATAAGCCTCCTAAGAGATCCTAGATAGAGCCTATTTAGAATTTGATTTCTAATACAACTCTTTTCTTTTCTTTTCTTTTTTTTTCTTTTTTTTTCTTTTATTCGGCCGGTTAGGCCTTTTATTTATTTTTTATTTTATTTTATTTTCTATTTATTAATTACATAATTACTTTTATTTCCTTAAATTTTCATAAAAACCTTAACTAATTTGACTATATCTTTTTGCTTAAACGAAATTCACTAGACTTTAAAAAATAACTTTTAACTTTTCATTTTCAACCTAACTTTTCTAAAATAGAAATTTTACATTCTTCTTAACTTACCACTTAAAATCTAAACCTATCTTAGACTACTAACACAAAATACATATACGTAAAAATACTTACAAACTTAACACAGAAACGCTCGAATCTCAATAATCATTTCCTTGTCACTCAAAAGTGAACGAAATGAACTTAACTAATTTTACCACCAATCCAATCTCATTGAGATGATCACACTCAATAGATTGATTACCAATACCTCAAAAACACATATAAACCCACATAAACACATAAAATCACATAAATCATACATTGCAACAGGCACCTAAGTCAACACTAACGGTTTGACTAACCTGCTCAAGCCATGGTTGTCACAACAGCTAATAGGAATGACATCATATGGTTAATGGCATCAATGGGGTCATCACCTTACTTGAACACCGAAACAGTTAGACTTAAGTCTAGTGGTGGAAATTCAGGTTGTTGTTGGTTAACTGTGGGAGCATATTCAATTTGAGGGATTGATGATGGTGGCGAATAAGCGTTGTGGTGAACTGATGATTGATAATTATTAGATGGATAAGTGATTGAAAGAGGTGTTGATGATTGATTACTTGAGTATTGTTGAGACTAATAAGGTGATCCATACTGTGGAGACTGATATAGTTAAACTTATGGTTGAAATTGAGAGTTTTGGTATGAGTGCTGATGAGTTTGATAAGGAGACTGGGTCATCTGATGGGTTGCAACCAAAGCAAGCGGATCTGAGTTGCGTTCATGCATTAAACGAACCTCATTTGCATGAAATTCATGTTGTCCCAAGTAAGCATGAAGCTGATCAATGTTAGTTGTGTGCAAATCCCGAACCAGTTTGACATCTGTCACAAATTTGCTCCACTCAGGAGGAAGAGTATTCAAAAACTTGGTGTTCACTTGAAATTGTTCCAGTTTCATATTGTAGATGTTCATGTCATTGAGTAGCAGTGAAAATCTCAAGTAGAAATCACGTAGTGTTTCCCCTTCTTATAAGCAAACTTATCGAATTCATCATAAAGCTTACACTCTCTTTCCTGTTTCGTCAATGAAGTTCCTTGCATGAGAAGTTGAATTCTTTCCCAAAGTTCCTTGGCGACTTTATGATTGCTAACCAATGCATAGACCTCTGGTGGTAATCCTTGGAGAATGATATTTGTTGCCTTGATATCACAATCAGCTTGAATTGCTTCCGTAGCAGATAACTCAGAATATTTCTTTGGTCTAGTCACTCCATTTTCCTCAATTGTAGGCCAGATGAGTGGACCATTTTCAACGGATTCAAGGATCATTCGTCCATGTTGTCTATTCATCATGTATAGCTCCATTCTGCTTTTCCAAGAGTCGTACATATCTTTTTCCAACATAGGTAGACGATTATCAGCATCTGAAAGAATCGATTTGTCAGCAAGAGTCGTCATTGTGAAAGTTGTATATTAAAAGATTACTTGTTTGATCGAACAGTAGTAGAAAAAAATTATGTTTGATTAAGTTGTCTTTTAAATGTTTTATGTCTTTATACGGGATTTTGCAATTCTTGACAAAACCGGGAAAAACAAGTTAATGTTTCACGGGATTTTAAAAGTCAAAGAAATAAACCGTATAATTTGGAAACTTGAGTTGTTCGGTTGAGTTGTTCGGTTCCAACTAAACTTAGTTGTTCGGTTTCAACTAAACTTCAGTTGTTCGGTTCCAACTAAACTCAGTTGTTCGGTTTTAACTAAGCTTAGTTGTTCGGTTCCAACTAAGCTTCAATTGTTCGGTTCAGTTGTTCGGTTATAACTAACTTGAAACTCAACTTTTAAAAACACAAACAAGACACCTTTTTAATGATTGTTTTGAAAAAATTCTTGTACAACTAGTGTTACTAACCCTATAGGAACACGAAAAATGGAAACTTTAAGGTTTTTAAGCCGAAAAATTTAAAATCAAGATTTTGTTCTTTATAAAGGTTTTCGAACACAAAAAGTAACCAAAATGATGTTTTTCTTGATTCTAAACTTGTACACCTATATCCTAAAGACACTAGATCAGATTTACCAAGGTAAATGATCCTTTAGTGTACACAATAGCTTCGAAAACAAAGAAAGAACAAGAAAGGGACGGAAAACGTATGGATTGAACTAAAAAATGAACCAAAGAGAAACAAACACAAAAACTAAACAAACCACTCCATGACTCTTGATACCAATTGTAAAACAATCAAATTACATACATGGAAAGAGGAAGAAAGGTGGTTTTAGAGAGAGAGTGGTTGGATGAACATTTTAGAGAGAGAAAGAAACATAAAAGAAAAACTTGTATTAAGTGTGTGAATAATGAAAAACCAACACCCTTTCCATAGCATTGAAAGGGTATTTATACCTCCTATGGCCGGTTTGGGCCTTGGCTTGCATGGGCTTTCTATGGGCCTTGGTTGCTTAAGAGATGTAAAACCCTAAAATCAGAACAAGTGCAAAATTACCAAAATGCCCCTAATGTCAGAAAATTAAATAAAAGCATGAATAAAAATTCAATCAAGTGTTATAAATTATAAAGTACATCATGTGACAAGTATGAATTATATTATAAGATTTTAAAATATCTAATTATTATGCAAGAAAAAATAATTTATTTCTTATAAATAAGTATTTTGCGAAATATTTATAAGTAAATTATTATATTATACAATTTTAATATATAATATAATAGGGAAATTATGAAATATTTTTTGGCAATAAATTAAAATCTGATTTTATACTTTGAAATACCCAAAATCTCGGCATTTTCTTTTGTATATCTTTTTTATATACAATTTTATTTGTAAATATCTTAAAAACCATTTCCAAAAACCCTAAACAATTAAAGTGGCGGCACCATTATTTTTTCAAGGCAAGAAACGAATTTTCTAGGGTTCTTGGGAGTACAAGGGAGCAAGGAAAATTATTGGTTCATTGGTTTGAAGCTTGATTCGATTTATGGTGTTCTTTTGAATTCGAAATCCCTTGAGAATCTCAATAATTCATAAAATATCCATATTATTCAGTTATTTTTATACTCGTTTTACATTTTTTATACATCTGATATGTTCATGAGAAAATTACCATGCACGTTATTTTGATTTATTAAGCTTAAACATGATCTAAACCCTAAATATTTGCAAGAATTGTATTCGGCTCTTATAAAATTATCTTTCGATTTCATAATTTTATTGAATTGTTTATTTCAATGTATAAACCAGATAAATTGTTAGAAATAATTGTATAAAAGATTTAGATAATTTTTGTGTATTTCTAATTCTGCTGATTTTGGAATTATGAAAGAAATGAAATTAAATTGGATAAACGAATTAGGGTTAGGGTTTTTATTATTTTTCCAGGTCCAATACTGCTAATGAATGTATTTAAATTTGTTTTAATTATTGGGAAATTCTTAATTAGGGTTTTGTGCATTTTTTGGGTTACCGATTTGTGTTTTAAAAGTATTAAGGGGGTGTTTGTATGTCTGAAACTTTGGGGCTATTATGGCATGTTATATAATGTATAGATTCTGGAAAAATACAGTAGAAAGGTATAAATTGTCTTTTGATTATTGTTATGGTTTAAACATGATTAATTATATATAATATATATATTAATTCGGTATTGTATTTTAAAAACTGAGGGACTAAAAGTGTAAATTATGAAAGTACAAGGTATGATCAGTAATTAAAGTATTAAGTATGGAAAAATACCATATTTGTATATAAGGGCTTGTGTTTGCAAAAATGGATAGTTAAAGAATAAGTTTAATTAAATTATCTACTATAATGGGACTAATTACGTAAAATTATTTAGATCATGGATTTGGATTGTAAATAAGAAATAGAAAACCTGCTAATATAGAAACATCGTATCCGTATGGAAACTTATCTATTTTATAGTAACTGCTAATTATTAGAAAGAAGAAAAATTTTTTGCTTTTTTTTTTATGGAAACTTACTATATATAGAAACCTGCTATTTTTAGAATGTTCGATTATTGGAAGTTTAATTATGGAAACTTATTACAAACCAGGGGAAGTTTCATTTAGGGAATGTTAATTAGGAAAGTCTTGTTGGAACACTTACTATCAGTAAAGTGCTTTTTTTGGAAAGTACCCATTATAACAAGAATATACTAATCATGAAAACATTATTAATCTCGGAATTATGTTAATCATGGAACGTATACTAATCAAGGAATCATGCTAATTATAGAAAGTTACTAAAAATAGAAAGTTACTAAAAATGGAAGTAACCCTAATCATGAACAAGTAACTTATATGTCCTTTTTACATGTAGATCGCATTAAGCAGGAGTAGCTGCATCTTCTTATCCATCTCTTTCCGTTAATGCTGGACATAAAGGTACGGATATTATTCGTCCTTTCAGTAAGGACATTCTTTCTTTTCATGATTCATCCCAGAATGCTATGCTTCCCCATTGTTATGTCTTTTGCATGATCCTTTTACATGTTTGATGTCATGAATTTTCTATTGTTCTATGAGGCTTTATATAAGCTATGACCATGATTTACATGACTTTCCAATTGTCATGGATTCTTGGTTACCATGCGTGACACATGACGGCACCTGTTGTCACGACTCTTTCGCGTTGAGATGTGATTTCACGCCGAGGCCGTCCCTTTTCATGTTTCAGATTAGACTTTCATGTATGGCATTATTTTCAGGGGCGTTTATGGGTGCATCATAGTTTACATGTTTACACCGTTAATTGGTGATTGGTTTGTGCTGTGCTCTACTCCCCATCAATTGGAGCTGTTCCCTCCACCTTATTATTAAAGAGGTCACCCCTCATATTACATGTTGAGGCTGCCCCTTCTATTATATGCAATGTTATTCACGACATTATTATTATGACATGTATGATTATATGAGCTCGTGGGCATTCCTTGTTATTTATGTCTATATATCCATGGATATTCATGACATCCTTTACTTCGTAATTACCGATGCTTTACATGATTATTTCTTATTTCTTCATGACGCTATCTCCAGGGTTCCCATGACACTCATGATCTTTCGACTTGCTTTTTATTTTATTATCCAGGATTCATACTTCATACTTACATTGTTATTATTATCCGTTCAATGAGCGTTTATGCTCTGCCATATTCTTTCTGTTCTTTATATGGCAGGTATATAGAGGGGAGTATTGGGCTTGAGAGAGTGTGTGTGCTTAGGATAGTGTCCATTTTAGCTTCCTTTCTCTTTTTTCGCAGGAACTTTTGATATGCTTATACTATCTTGGACATGTTTTTAGTCCTTTAGACTTCCTTTTACGTTATTCATGTTGATCTCAATAATCGGCGAGCGATGTTTGATTCCGGCTTTCCACCTTGTTCTATGTTATCATTTATGACTTTATGCCTTTATTATGCTTTGATATGACACCATGATTATGACGTTTCGGCCTACTCTCCGGAGCGGGTTTGGGTCGTTACAATTATGGTATCAGAGCTCAGGCTTCCGACCTGTAGGCTCTAAAACTTGACCTGTGAGGATTGGGTAGACATTAGGTTCCTTCAGAATCGACGTTTTAATTCTGTCGCTTTTTAACCTTTTAATCCGTTAATCATTAAACTCCTTTTTGCAAATTAAGATGGTGAACACTCGTACCCGATGCCTGAACTAGCTGCAAGCAGTTTTCATGCCGTCGTGGATCCAGCTCCTCAGATTCGCGAAGCAGGTTAGCGAAAGAATAACCGCATGGTGCTACTAGGGTAGTAATCCATGTCCACCACGTCAACTATTCATACTTGGCTTGTGCGCTTCAAATAAGCAGAAACCCAGTTCGTTCGAGAATGTAGTAGCCCCTGGTCTGATGCTGAGAATTGGATCTCCCATATGGAGAAGATCTTTGATGTGATGGATTGTAATGATGCTTTTAAGACCAGATTGGCTGTGTATAAGGGTTGGGGGTGACGCGTTAGCTTGGTAGTTAAGAAGCCTAATAAGCAGGCACAAAGGAGGAGATGCGTGGGTCCTTACCTTGACTTGGGCAGCTTTCAAAGAGCTGTTCTTTCTTCAGTTTTTCCCTCGAGCCAAGCAAGAGCGCTTGAAGAGAGAGTACCATTCCATCCGCCAAAGGGCGAGTGAAAATAGTACTGAGTACATGCGCGTTTTCCTCCGCCTAGCTGAGTTATTCCTTGGAACAGGCATGTTTGCTGGCACTGCAGAAGAGCAGGCGAAGAACTTTCGTTGGGGTCTTCATAAGTCAATCCTTGACCATGTCATGTGTATACAGTTTACGGATGTTGCTCAGGTTGCGGATGCTGCACGCAACTTGGAAATCCTTCGTGACAGGGATGACTATGATAGGTCCGAACGTTCAGACAAGAGGTAAACTTTCAGTAATCGAATCTTTGAGACCTTATTCCATGTTTTATCATCCTTATCTTTATATCATGTGCCACCCAATTATTCTTTCAGGCACAAGAGTGGAGACCGTTATCACCCTTACAGTCAGCAGGGTAGTCACAAGAGTCTCACGATTCAGACGTGCATGACGACAAAATAATGACCGTCAAGGGTTGACTGGCAGAGGCGGTGGTGGTAACTACGTAACAACAATAAAACAACAACTATTCGGGACAAACAGGAATTCTGTGGCTGCTGGACTGCGACCAAAGGAACAGAGGCCAGCAATCCCATCGATCTACCAACTCGGGTAAATCATTTGAAATAATAAGTTTATTCTCTTTATGTCTCGAAGTTCATGTCTCATGATCTATCTTTGAATCAGGTTACAGCAGTCAGGATACCTCTGCAGGGTTATACTCACCTGTGTGCACACTATGTGGACGTAGACACCCAGGGAGGTGTCGTTCGTGCATGCTGGTACTTGCTTCAAATGTGGCCAGTGGTCATCTTCTGCGGGGACTACAAAGAAGAACTTCGGTCTAGTTCGGTCTCTGAGTCATGCGACCAAGAAGCCAGACGCATCTAGCCGTGTCTTTGCACTTTCAGGTCAGGCCGCCCAATACGTCAGGTACCATCACTGGTGCATTTATTATATTTCGAACGTGCAGTGTTTGTTTTATTGGATACTGGGTGCGACAACATTCTGTGTATCTACCAAGTTTGCCTCATGTTTTACTAGGACACCTAATATTACTTGATCATGTATTATGTATATTCACGCCATTGAAAGGGACTCCGACGTATTACCCATGTATATAGAGATCTTCCTCTACAGTTCGATGACAAGATTCGTTCAGTTAATGCACTTCCCTTGGATATGTGTGAATTTGACATAATTCTGGGTATGGACTGGTTAGCAGCACACCGTGCTACGATTGACTGTCATTCCCGTCGTGTTATATTCGGCGATATTCATGCTCCTGAATTTATTTATCATGGTTCATTACCGGGAAAACCTATGAAGTCATTTCCGCTTTAAAAGCAGTACCTTATTATCGCATGGCTCGTGAAGGTTTTCTGGCTACCATTCATGACACGACTTCTGACGTTTCTTCTATTCATGATCAGCCGATTGTTTCCGAATTTCAGGACGTATTTCCAGAAGAACTTCCAGGAATACCTCCTATTCGCGATGTTGAGTTTAACATTGAGCTTATTCCCGGAGCTGAGCCTATCTCCAAAGCTCCTTATCGCATGGCACCGATTGAGTTAAAAGAATTGAAGGATCAGTTACTGGGGGGGGGGGGGGGGGGGGAGTTGTTGGAGCCGAGGTTTTATTCGCCCGAGAGTGTATACCTGGGTTGCAACGGTTCTGTTTGTCAAGAAAGAAGTGACGGTTTGCATGAAATTATGTATCGACTACCGTGAAATTTGAACAAGATCACCATTGTAATGTCATCCCCTTCCACGTATCGATGATTTATGTTGATCAGCTTCAGGGCGACTAAAACATTTTTCCCAAGATTGATATTCGATCTGGATTCCATTAGTTCGCGAGTGAAGGCAGGACATTTCACAAGACTGCTTTTCGCCACTAAGTTATGGTTATTATGAATTCCTGGTTATGCTTTTGGTCTTCACGAATGCTCAGCTGTATTTATGGACTTTGATGAAACCGAGTTTTTCATGAATTCTTGGACAAGTTCGTCATCGTGTTCATTGATGATATTCTGGTTTCTCTAAGTCTAAAGAAGGAACACGAGGAGCATCTCCGCACTGTTTACAAGATTTTTCGACAGGGAGAAATTATATGCCATGTTTTCAAGTTGCGAATTTTTGGTTGAGTAAAGGCATTTCTGGGTCCATTGTTTCAGCAGAAGGAATCACTATGATCCAGCGAAGGTTGAGGCTATCACAAATGGCCAAGACCGACGTTCATTGTGACCGAAGTACGGCGTTTTCTTTGATTAGCAGGTTATTACGCAGATTCGTAGAGGTTTCTCCGTATTCGCTTACCGCTTAACTAAGCTTATGCGAATGGGCGAGAAGTTTGTATGACACGAAGAGCGTAGAAAAGAGCTTTGAGACTTAAGCAGCGTTTGGTTTCCGCGCCTATTCTTACTCTCCCATCTGGTTCAGGTGGATTTCAGATTTACAGTGATGCTTCTAAGAAAGGTCTTGGTTGTGTACTCATGCAGCATGGGAAAGTGATTGCCTATGCCTCACGACAACTAAAGCCCTATGAGGTGAACTCTTCTACTCTGTTATAGAGTTAGCAGCCGTAGTGCTTCTTCGCTTCAAAAATTTGGGAGACATTATCTTTATGGCGAGTCGTGTGATATTTTTACCGATCATAAGAGCCTTAAATATATCTTCATTTGCCCTGCAGCAAGAAATAAATATGTTGACAGAGGCGTTGGTTGAGTTATGAAGAATTTTGACCCACCAACATTCAGTACCATCCGGGTAAAGCAAATGTGGTGGCTGATGCTTTGAGTAGGAAGTCGGGTATGATAGCTGGTATCAAAGGGAACGAAATAGAAGAGATTATTCGTAGACCTTTAGCGTTAGGAAATCGAGTTATTGTGTTCGTGGACAGATGGATTTGGCTGTCTGAGGGTTGAGGCCTAACTAATTTCAACAGAATCAAGACAGCTCAGAAGGATTGGACGGAGAATTGCTGGGCAAGTATTCAGAATAATTTGATCAGCAGACCGAGTTTCGCATTGATGACGATGGCATTTTGTGGCAGGGTACTAAATTATGCGTACCAGAGGATCCTACACTTCGAGAAGCCTTGATGACTGAGGCTCATAGTTCTCCATTTTCGATTCATCCAGGTTCGACGAAGATGTATCACGATCTCAAGCAACACTTTTGGTGGAGTGGTATGAAACGCGATGTGGCTACGTTTGTGTCAAAGTGTTTAATCTGTCAGCAGGTTAAGATTGAACACCAACGTGCAAGTGGACTATTGCAACCGTTAGATATTCCTGTTTGGAAGTGGGATGAAATATCCATGGATTTTGTTACCGGGTTACCACGGACTCAGAGGAAGCACGATGCTATCTGGGTTGTTGTAGATCGCTTGACTAAATCGGCACATTTTCTTCCTATCCGTAAGGATTACCCCGTTAGTAAAATAGCAGAAATGTTCCAACAAGAAATTGTTCGATTACACGGTACTCCATCAGCGATCGTGTCAGATAGAGAACCAATGTTTCAACGTCTCGTTTCTGAGAAGGTTGACAGAAGTTGCGGGAACAGAGGCTTAAGTTTAATGTCAGCTTTTATCCTGAGATCGCATGGACAGTCGCGATACTGTCCAATGTTTTCACAAAAAACATTAGAGGATATGTTACGTTCATGTGCTTTAGAATGGGCAGGAAATTGGGATGACTATATATGTCTAGTGGAGTTTGCCTACAATAACAGTTGGCATGCGAGCATTAAATGCGCTCCTTTTGAAATGTTGTATGGTAGGAAATGTCGTGCTCCTATTTGTTGGGATCAGGTTGGGGAACGTATTCTTGAGGGTCCGGAGATGATTGAGGTGACTAATGAAAAGGTCGCCGTCGCCAGGGAAAAGCTTAAGGAAGCTCAGACTCGTCAGAAGAGTTACGCCGATAGGCATCGCAGAGCATTAGAGTTCCAGCCGGGTGAGCATTTTTCTTGAAAGTTCCCCTAACGTGGAGTCAGGCGTTTTGGTATCAAGGGCATAGCTTATCCTCGTTTCATACGGACCGTTTGAGATTCTTGGATCGCGTTGGTGAGGTTTCTATCGTTTGGCAGGTACTCTCCTCAGCTATCTCATGTTCACAACGTGTTTAGGTAATCATTACTCAGAGCGTTACAAGTAAGTATCATTCCTCTTCACGTTATCTCTTATCCTTCGATCAGGTCCGTGAGGATTTATCTTTACTCGGAAGAGCCTGAGTCTATTCTAGACCGTCAGGGACAGAGTCATGAGGAAACAAGATTGATCCCTTTTGTAAAATTATTTGGAGGAATCATATCCCGATAGCGGGATGCCACTTGGGTGTGACCGAGGAGTTTATTACGAACTTCTTATACTCATTTTCTTACATGATCTGGTTGTCCTTTTAGCTGTTGTCATGTTTCTAATTCGAGGACGGAATTCATTCTTTTAGTGGGGAAGAAAAGAAGAAGTTGATAAACCCTAAATCAGAACATCGTGCAAAATTACCAAATGCTCTATGTCTGAATATTAAATAAAGCTTGAATAAAAATTCCTCAAGTGTTATAAATTATAAAGTATCATGTGACAAGTATGAATTTTACTATAGATTAATATATCACTATATTATGCAAGGAAAATAATTATTTCTTATAAATATCGTATTTTTGCCGAAATAATTATAAGTAAAAAATTACTTATATTATACAATATTTAATAAAAATATAATAGGGAAATTATGAAATATTTTTAGGCAAAAATAAAATCTGATTTTATACTTTGAAAATACCCAAAATCTCGGCATTTTAGTTTGTATATCTTTTTATATACAATTTTCATTTGTAAATATCTTAAAAACCATTTCCAAAAACCCTAAACAATTAAAGTGGCGGCACCATTATTTTTTCAAGGAAAGAAACGAATTTTCTAGGGTTGGGAGTACAAGGGAGCCTAAGAAAATTATTGGTTTATTGTTTGAAGCTTGAATTCGATTTATGGTGTTCTTTTTGAATGAAATCCTAGCCGAACTCAATAAATTATAAAATCTCCTAATTATTCAAGTATTTTTATAACTCATTTTACTATATACATTGATTTGTTCATGAGAAAAATTACCATGCAGTTATTTTGATTTATTAAGCTTAAACATGAATCTAAACCTAAATAATTGCAAAAGAATTGTATTCGGCTTCTTAATAAATTTATACTTTCGATTTTTAATTTTTTAATGGACTTGTATATAATCATGTATGAATAGATAAATTGTTAGAAATCATTGAATTAAAAGATTTAGATAATTATTGTGGTATTTGCTAAATTCTTGCCGATTTTTGAATTATGAAAGAATTGAAGAAAGAAATAAATGGCGAAAACGAATTAGGGTTAGGGTTTTTATATTTTTCCCAGGTCCAATACATGCTAATGAATGTAGAAAAATTATGTAATTATTGGGGAAAATTCTAATTAGGGTTTTGTGCATTTATTGGTTACCCGATTTGTGTGTTAAAAAGTATAAGGGGGGTGTTTTGAATTTCTGAAACTTTGGAGCTGCATTTGGCATGGTTAATATAATGTATAGATTTCTGTGAAAATAAGTAGGAGGGTATAAATTGTCATTTGATAATTGTTATGGGTTAAACATGATTAATTATATATAATATATATATAATTACGAATTCGTATTTAAAACTGTGGGGACTAAAAGTGTAAATTATGAAAGTAAAGGTATGATCAGTAATAAAGTATTAAACACAAGTGAAGACCCAAGACTCTTAGCTTTTTAGTATAAATAGGATCACTTGTAGCCATGATAAGGCATGTAGTTTTTAGTTTTCTAGTTTAGCAGCTTATATTTAATGTTTTTAGCTTATTGTACTTTTATTTAAAAGCTTTGTACTGTTTTAATGAAAATTAAGTTTTTATGTTAAATCTGTTTTTAAGTTAATGTACTTTGTGTTTTGAAAATGTTTTATAAGCTCACATAAGCCCTTTTTAACTCATACTTAAGCTGTTAACTTAAGCACTATAAGTTTTACCATAACATATAGTTTTTAAGTCTCTTACCAAAAATCACCAAAAAAGCTAAAAAAATAGATGATAAGCCAAACCTAGATGGGCTTATGGGTTTCACTAGCTTGTCTTTGACAGCTAGAGCTTGTAGATCAGCTTATTGAAAGCTTATTTGCCCTGTTTTGAGCAAAGGCTTTGTAAGTTTCTTATTTTCAAGTTTTATCTCATAAATTGTCATAGCTTATTGTATTGCTTATTTCTGGCTTAATATTGATTATTCATGCTTATTCATCATGTTTATTGCTTATTATGCTTGTATAGTAGTTTGTAGCTCATTTGATTAAGTTTGCTTGAAATCTTGGTTTTTATGAAATTTGCTTAATATTGTCTTTATAACTTATTGAACATCTGGTCTTGTTAAAAAGTTGCTTAAAATCTGATTTAATAAAGTCCAAAATGGTTTTTAGGATTTTAAAGGGGTGTTAGGCACAAGCAGTACTAACCCATGGTTAGTACTGCTTTGTCCATTTTGACCTATTTGGGAACTTTGGAAATCATATTTGAGGTCTTTAAATCTGTTTTAGGTGTTTGTTTTAGTTTAGAATTGATTTTTAAGGATTTGTGTATGATTATCTTGAATCTGTGGTGTAATTGTGTGAAATTTCAGCTTATTTGATTAGAATTAGATTTATGGCCTTTAGATGTTGTTTTTCATGCTTGTTTTTAGTTAGATATGCAGTAGTTATAAGTTAGAATAGGTTTGCATTCACTATTTTGTTTTTAAGTCACTTCTGTCTAGTATTTAAGTCTTTTTCCAAAGTTTTAAAAATTTCTTTTTCATTAGCAAATTTAGATAAGTTAAAACTAGTTTAAGATCTAATTTTCTTAGCATTAGTTATTTAGATATAGATCTTTATCTGTTTCAGCTTATTTTGTAGTCCAAACTTCATTTACTAGCTTAAAATTAAGCCTGCACTTTGCCTTTTATCTTTTAAAAACTTGAAAAACTCAGCATATACTGAGTTAAATAGCCATTTTCATAAGCCTTTTTCTTTGCTTATTTGATTTTCAAAAAGCTTTTTGATTGCTGTTTTAGATAGTTTGTAGGATAAGCTTTAGAGGGTTATAAGTCATTAAGCCATAAGGATATGATTTTGGGGCTTAAAATTAAGCCCAAAAGTGCCCCCTTAGGCTGTTTAGCCAAAAGTTTTGGCCAATAAGCTTATTCGCTTTTTTGCTTTAGTTGTGTTTAGATTTGCTTATTAGGATTGGTTTATGCCCTTTTAGCTTATTTAGTTTAGATTAGAGCTTATTTTAGCTTATTAGGCACTTTTAGTTTAAAATTTAAGATTAAAAGCTTTGTAAGTAATTTTGTCATTTAAGCTTAATTTAGCTTATATTGTTAGCTTATTTTTGTTTAATAGTGCTTATTAGGGTTTAGTAATCATTTGTTTTTAGCTTATTTGTTTGTCCCTTAGCTTATTTAGCTTTAAAAGGCTAAACAGTTAGCCTTTTAGCCTTTAACTAAGTCTGTTACTTTTAGGAGCTTATTTCTAGCTTATTTGAGGTTTTTATAAAAAGTCATTTCACAAAAAGTCCTTATTTTTTGCTTATCTAAAAAGTTGTTTCAAAAATTTCCCAAACATAAAAACATGGGAATTGGGGAAGTCAAGGGTGAACAAGGCTTGAACCCCTGACCTCTACCCAACTCAACCACGTTTTAACACACACCTCCACTACAACATACCCTTGGGTCTTTTCCGATTATTGTTTGCAAAATTAATTATATAAACCCTTTTTAGCCAATAAGCTTTTCAGCCCTTTATAGCTTATTTCCTGCTTATTTCAATATGTAGTTTGAACCATTTAATTTTACTTAGGTTTAGCATAGTGCAAAGTACTTTTCACAATTTTTTTAGAATTTTCCAAATTAGTTTAGTATTTTTTATTAATTTTTTAGATTAAATCCGTTTTTAATTCATAATAAATAATATAAAAGTCAAAAAAATATAATTCTCTTTTTTAAAATTTTCTTTTATCATTTAGGATTTATAAAAATTAAAATTTCATTTGTAGGGTTAGAATTTTAGAATTTGGGTTTGTAAAGAACTGGATTTGAATCCCGTTATCGTTTTTATTGTTTTAGCCTTAATTGCTTTCGTTTTTAGTGTGCCTTTACTTGTTTCTGCAATTTAGTTATAGAAATAGAATCCAAATCATATATTGACCATTTAAGCACACGATCACAAAATTAATCATGGTTTTCAAATTCGCACCTCGTCGAGAAACGACCCGGGAAGGTTTTTTGGGATTTTGCTTTGGGTAAAAGTAAATTATCCTTTTAAAAAGCCTCTTGGAATATTTATCATTGATAGTTTTTATTATCCTTATTATATATTTATATTATATATTTATTATATATTATATATAGTAAGAAATCTTGAAGTCAATTTTTGGCGCCGCTGTCGGGGAGTTTGTGAAACGATTATTGCGTACGTTTGAAGATTAGTGTTTAAAGACCCTTCCCCGTGAAGTTATCGCTTTCATTTGTGAATATATTTTCTTTCTATTACCAAGTAATCAAAAATACCAAAAAAATCAAAAACCAACAAAACAAATCGTGTTGTTAATCGTTATAATCGACTCACCTTTGAAATTATTTTCTTGATTATCTTTTTTCATGTATATAAAAACACAAAAAATCATTATAAAAATACTTTTTCTAAGTATTTTCCAATACCAAAAAAAAAGAAAAAAAACCAAACACAACAAATCGAGTTGTTAACGTTATTAATCGGCTCACCTTTGAATTAACAAAACTATAAGGGGGGTATAAGGAGGGCTGAATCGCAAGAACATCGCCCAAAAAGGAAGAACACATATAAATCGCTTCGGCGTGCTAATTCTTCCGCTTTCTAGGCGTAATTTAAAAGCTACCGTGACATTTAACTTCCGTTCCCAAAAATATAATAAATTGTGTTTTATTCATATTTAGTGCATGCGCACTCGTTCTTCTACCCGAACCCGTCCCCAACAACAAGTAACACCAAATATTGAACCATTTGATCTTGAAGAACCTATTGAAAATCAAGCTCCTCCCGTAGTTACGATGGCCGATACACGTACTATAGCGCAATTGCTCCAAGCACCCACCGAGGGTTACGAGGATGCAATCGTTGTCCTGCAGATCACCGGAGGACAACTTTGAGGCTTAAACATGGTTTTGCGCACTTCTGTGCAAATAAACTATTTTTCGGACAGATAAATAAACTCATGCCTAAATTTCGGATAATTCAACAAGATCACTTCTACGTTGAAGTTCCCAAACGTTCCGAATACGTCGATTAAGCTTATGCTTTTTCCATTTTCTCTCGAGGGGGCCGCCCGAATTTGGCTCGAAAAAGAACCCCCTCGATCGATTCTTACTTGGGATGATCTTGTTTCAAAGTTTATCAACCAATTTTTCTCTCCCTCCAAAATAACAAACCTTCGAAATGAAATCACCAATTTCCAACAATGTTTTGATGAATCTTTTAGTGAGGATGGGACCGATCAAGATCTCCCTTCGTGCAATGCCTACATATGGTTACTCGGAATTACATCAACTCATACTTCTACAATGCTTTGAACTCGAATGATCAAGATTTGTTGATTGCTCGCCGCAGGTTGGTAATTTTTTGGCAAAATGCCTCGAGATAGCTTCAGCCATCATCGAGAGCAAATCGCAAAGTCTTTATTCACGAAGCAAAGCGATGGTTCCAAAGTGAGTACAGCACTTCTACCCCTGGTGTTTCCACTCGATGTGTTGCCGAACTTAAAGAGATGGTGAAAGCCTTGCTTCTCGATAAGAAAAACCATCCCCCCCCAAAAAGCTCCCTCTACCAGTAAAATCGGTCGCGTGAAAGTTGTTAACTTGCGGTGGTGCTCATTCTTACCGTAATTGTCCCGCCACCGATGGCAACGTTTATCGTGACAACATTCAAGAATACGTTTCACAAGCCACCGCGGTTAACTACAACCAAGGAAATACCGGTTACCGTCCCCTGATGACTGCAAATCAAATTCGACCTCCCAGTTTTCCTCTTGTTCAAAACAATCAAAACAATCAAAGAAATAATCAAAACCGTTACAATCAAAACCGGGGAAATAATTACAACCAAAGTCCAATTTATCAACCCCCGGCTTACCAAGCTCCGGCTTACCAAGCTCCGGGTGTGTCAAAGGATGACTTTCAAAACTACATCAAAGCTAATGATGCGGTTATAAAAAATATGCAAAACCAAAACCAAAACATGCAAAACCAAATGACCAATTTAACGGACATGCTTACCAAATTCATGAATACCAATACCGCCTCTACTTCGGGCTCGGGTTCTCTTCCTAGCAATACCGTTGCTAACCCGAGAAGTGACTTAAAAGCAATCACTACCCGAAGTGGTGTTTCTTATGATGGGCCTCAAGTTCCACCCCCGCCTTCTTCTCTTCCTAAGGTGGTGGAACACGAACCCGAGGTGACAAAGGATACAGTGCAACCGAGCACCGAAAACATCCAACCTCCGGTGGCCCAAACTCAAACTCAAATTGATGAGCCCGTTGTTGCTCCAAAGGCTAAACCGACCATACCTTATCCTTCAAGGATTAACAAGGAGAAGCTCCGTGAAAAAGACGATCTTTTAGCTTTGAAATTTATGGAAATTTTTAGGAATCTCCATTTCGAGCTTAGTTTATTGAATGCTCTCCTACACATGCCCAAATTTGCACCAATGTTTAGAAAGCTTCTCAATAACAAAGATATGATAATTAACTTAATCAAGACGCCGGTGAATGAAAATTGCTCGGCGGTTATCCTCAAAAAGTTTCCCGAAAAACTTGGAGACCTCGGTAGATTTACCGTGTGATTTTCTGGAGATGGATGAATGCTTAACCTTGCCGATCTCGGTGCAAGCGTCAACCTAATGCCTCTTTCCGTATGGGAAAAGCTAAATCTCCCAGATTTGACCAAGAACGAATGATACTTGAACGTTGCCGACTCGAACGATTTCACTCCAACCGCAGTGGCCGGGATATTTTTTGTGAAAGTTGGAACATTTTTCTTTCTGGCCGACTTCATAGTCGTTGATTATATTGCCGATCCTTGGGTTCCTTTAATTCTCAGGAGACCTTTCTTGAGGACGGCACGAGCTTTGATTGATGTTCACGGTGAACAAATGACCCTTCGACATGATGACCAATCCATAACATTCAAAGTTGGTGATACTAAGACATTCTCCTACAGTATCATTGAATCGGTTAACCGAGTCGATGTTATTGATCTAGCTTGTGAGGAGTATGCTCAAGAAGTACTTGGATTTTTGGATATTTCCAAGAGTGGCAATCCCACCCTAACTTTAGAACCAATCCTTTCTACTTCTCCTCCCTTTCTCACTCCTTTTGAGGGAGGTGACTTCATTTTGGAAGAGATCAAAGCTTGTCTTACTAGCAAATCAATTCCATCGGGAATTGATGATACTGACTTCGATCCAAAAGAAGACCTTCTCACCCTTGAAAGATTGCTTAATTCTGACCCATCTTCCTCCCTCCCTCCGGAAGAACAAAACTTTGAGGAACTTAACACCGTTGAACCCTCTAATGATGAACTCCCCGCGCTTGAGCTCAAAGACTTACCACCTCATCTTGAGTACGCGTTTTTTGAGGGTACCGATAAATTACCCGTCATAATCACTAAAGACTTAAAAGATAAGGACAAGACTTCTCTTCTTAAGGTTCTTAGATCACATAAGCGTGCCATAGCTTGGAAGATTTCGGATATTAAGGGAATAGATCCGAAGTTTTGTACTCATAAGATTTTGATGGAAGATAATGTTAAACCCACGGTCCAACATCAAAGACGGGTTAACCTAAAAATTCACGAGGTTATCAAGAAAGAAGTTATCAAAATTCTTGAAGCTGGATTAATTTATCCCATCTCCGATAGCCTGTGGGTTAGCCCCGTCCATTGTGTGCCCAGGAAAGGTTGTATAACCGTAATTGAAAATGATGATAATGAATTGATACCTATTCAATTAATTACAGGATGGCGTGTATGCATTGACTACCAAAAGCTAAATGATGTCACCCGTAAAGATCATTTCCCATTACCGTTTATGGATCAAATGCTTAAGAGACTCGCGAGAAACGAATACTATTGTTTTCTAGATGGTTTCTCGGGTTACTTTCAAATACCAATTGACTCGAAGGACTAAGAGAAGACCACCTTCACTTGCCCTTATGAAACTTTTGCCTACCGACGCATGCCTTTTGGCTTATGTAATGCTCCGGGCACGTTCCAAAGGTGCATGATAGCCATTTTCCACGACATGATCGAGGAAACAATGGAGGTCTTCATGGACGATTTTTCGGTCTTCGGGGATTCTTTCTCTTCATGCCTCTCCCATTTAGACAAAATGCTTAAACGGTGCGAAGACGCCAATCTTGTTCTAAATTGGGAGAAATGCCATTTTATGGTAAAAGAAGGCATTGTTTTAGGACATAAAATTTCAAAGTCCAGGATTAAGTTCGACAAAGCTAAAGTTGATGTTATAGCTAAACTCCCTCATCCGACTTCCGTTAAAGGCATTCAAAGTTTTTTAGGTCACGCCGAGTTTTATTGTCGATTTATTCAAGATTTTTCTAAAATCACCCGGCCAATGACCCATCTTCTTGAAAAAGATACCCCTTTTATCTTCTCGAAAGAATGTGTTGAATCGTTTAATATACTTAAGAAGAAATTGACCGAAGCACCGATTTTAGTTTCCCCCGATTGGGACCTACCATTTGAGATTATGTGTGATGCTAGTGACTTTACGGTAGGTGCGATCTTGGGGCAATGTAAGACCAAACATTTTCAACCGATACACTATGCAAGCAAGACTATGACCGACGCTCAAGCTTATTATACTACTACGGAAAAAGAGCTTTTAGCTGTAGTGTATGGTCACGCGCGAGCTCACCCCTTAAAACCTATCTATATATGATATAAATACACCAAGGGACGAAATCACGCGAGAGCAAGAAAACCGGAAGCAGTATAGAGTGTTCCCGGGTCGTTATGTCCCAACGAGGCTAGAATGGAAAATCGCAAGACGATTGATGATTTGTGTTTGAATGTCACAGGGAATGATTAGGCACTAAAACTGATAAAAATAAGCAAAAGCATATAAAAATAGCAAAGAGAATAAGCTGGAACAAGAATCAAAACTAGGAATGACAAAAACACTTAAAACTTTTATACTAAGGCACAAATAAGCTTAAATAAACTTAAGACAAATCAAATAAGCTAAACTAACTCTAAATAAGCAAATACAAAAAGCAATTAAGCTAAATTAAACAAGATTAACACAACAGTACTAACAACAGTACTAACAGTTTTAACTACCAGTACTAACTTGGAGTTAGTACTGCTAGGCTAAAGTTAGTACTGTTAGCTTAAGGTTAGTACTGCTAGGCTAACAAGACTTAAAGAATTAATAAATAAGCAAACAAGCTAAAACAGAAGTTCACCTAACCTTAATAAGCACTTAGTAATAAACCTGCTGCTGGGGAGAAGAAAGAAAATGAAAAGAAAAAATAATTAAAGGAAGCAGCTGAAAAGAAAGATGTTGGCACTGGCCAGACAGGTAAAAAACAAGATACGACATGTTTATTATTATGCAATGGTCTATTATCTAAATTTAAAAATTATAGGAACATAAGAATCAGAGGCTGCAACAGTTTCTAATACTTTTGAAAGCCCAAAAGTTCAAGAAAAGATTTTTGGAAAAGGTCAAGAAAGTGCGAACAAAAGCAACAAAGATGAACCAAAAAACAAAAGAAAAAGGATAACAAAACCATCAATTTATTTGAAATCACCATTCATGAATAAGATGGTAAAAACACAAGAAAAATTAGACAAAGATGAAATTCTTTGTGCTAGAAGCATATTCTGCATGCAAGGAGATATCAGGTAAAAAGCTTACTATTTACTGATTTTTTTGAAATATATGCTACCTGTCACTCATAGTATGTTAAAAAAATAACAAAATGATAGCAAAAATCACAAGAGATATATTACAGTTATTAATAACTGTTGTATATAAAATATAACACGTAATCATTTTGGATTCTTTTCTGCAGTAAAGTTGTATTTGATGACGGCAAAGGACCAATTGCCAATAGAAAAGAAATGCAGTCACTTGCAACTGGCATTACGATCCAAAAACAGATAATCGACACTTTTGTTACAGTGTTAAGTTACGAGGAAAGGATCAGATCTGGTGGAAAGGATAAGAGGATACATTACTTTCCTACCAATGATGTGGTAAGTTTGTTTCAGTTTTGAAATATAATAGAAAAAATAAATCCAAGTTTTCTGTTTTAAATAACAAAAAATTTAATCCTTTTTTTTCGTTTAACATATTGTCATAAAACAAACAGCGCATTTGTTGAACAAAGAAAAGGATGAAGCAAAGGAGTATGTGTCTTTTGAAAATATGATCAACAATCAAATGAATACGTCAGAATCAAAAAAGAAGATGAAAGACGTAAGCTATGCATTCTTCCCAGTAGTTGCTGAGGGTCAATATTATGTCATAGTTTTCAACCTTTTGAAAGCTAATGCAGAAATATTGGACAATGAAAAAGATTACGATTACAATAAGTACCAAGAGGTCTTTGATTCAGTGGTAAGCAATTTCTGAATACATATTGAATATTGTTATTTAATATATAGAGTAATATCCCAAGAGATAATATATAGTATTAATGTTTTTTGCAGAAAGCTTTATTCCTCAAATACTTAAAAAACATCAGCATCCATGTGTCGACAAACTCACAAAAGAAAAACCTGCCAAAGTCTTGAAATTGAAGTGGAAAACTAAGAACAACAAAATCGACAGCGGCTTATACACAATGATGCACATGGAATTGTATCAAGGAGAGTCAGCAACAAAATGGAAGACTGACATTGTTGAGGAAAACAACAGAGACTACCTTACACAAATGACAAACATGAGGATGAGATACACAACAAAAATTCTGATGCATGAAATGAATACAAAAAGAGGTTTGATGTCAGAATATGCAAACAAGTTTGGCGAAGACAACAAGGAAGAAGAAAAGGTTAAGAAGATGGTTGAAGATGCAATCAAAAAAAGGATTGCAGAAGGTGCATGAAGATGGTTGAAGAAGAACATTAGGTGTTTTCTATTGATGAATCATATAATGATGTTACTTAAAAAAATTTCAACTTTAGTTTTGCTAGTTAACTTAGGAATGGATATAATGACTAACTATGGTTTATTCCTAGTGATAAACAATTGATACTTTCACTTTTTGATGCTAAGATTATGAAAATTTCTATTGATGGTGCTATTGATGAGCAAATTAATTAAAGGAGTGAAATTAACTTATCCTTTCCTAAAAAGTAATGGTGTAAGCTTATCCTTTTCTACAGTAATGGAATCAAACAATCTTTTCCTACAGTAATAAAAAAGTTGAATTGATTGATGTCAGAAAAGTTGATAATTAAAAATGATTTATCTATAGTGATAAATGAAATGATTCATCTCTAGTGATATTCAAGAGAAGCTTACAATCTTAATAAAAATTATACCTTAAAAAATAGATAAAACAACAAAACTTATGTCAAAAATTAGATGAACTAAAATCAAGTGAATAAACATTATATCACAAGAGATACATGATTGTGAAATGACATAAAATTAATAAAGATAAAGCATACACTTAGTTTTGTTGATAAAAAATATTACAATACATAGTAGTTGATTATTGTTACATCACAAAAGATTAAACTTGAAAAGCCTTGTTTTTAAGCCACTTGACTAAAAACACATAAAACTAAAATGATCATATTGTTTGATCACTTATCAATTCCAACAATTTTTTCCGCCCTCATAATCCACAGAAGATCCAACAATTGGTACCCTTAATGGAAATCCAGGCGAAGGATTTGGAAACTCTTTAGACTTGTCACTACGAATATTTCTTTTCCCTTTCCTCTCATTGTTCGCAACAATTCCAACTGTTGATAAAGGTAACGCAAATCCAGGCTGAAGAGTTGGAACCTGTTTAGAATTGGAAGGTCTTTTCTTTGAAGCTTTAGACTTGCAAACTGTTCTCTTGTTAAATTTAAATTCAGAAACACTCTCGTCAAATCCATCGTCATACCATTGCAGCAAATAAGCATATGGGCCTCTACTAGAAACTATATCATTGGAACTTGCGTCCGACTTTGTGTCGGAACTTGTGTAGGAACTTGTGTCAGAATCAGTTACGCCTAAATTACAATAGAACAAATTGAATAACCATTTTAATTGATACAATGAGCAGTAGAAAAAATAATTTATTCGATACAACTTCTTAAAAATCATTGACAAATAGAAATCCTAAATGTGTTACCCAGTATTATTTCATTTATTAATAGATTACTAACATAATAAGAAGAATAAGATAAAAATATAACAACAATTAACTTACCACCATCATTGTCCATCTTTGATAAAAAAATTATTAAAATTTCTATCAAGGTTTGCTAAGTGAGAAAAATGGTGGCTATTGAAATTTGGGTTCTGTGGTATGAAATTTGTGGCAAGCATTAAATAGGAGAAAAAGAAAACAGTAAATTTAAGGCACTTTAAAAAAAAATAATAACAAAAATTTAAACTACATAACATCAGTTATGCCTAAATTACAAAAAAATACTCTAACTTTTGACATAGTTGTGATATCCCAAGTGATATCACTTATGATATCACATGTAAAATGAATGTTATTGAAATGAAAACATACAAAACATGAAATAACAATAATAAAAAATCTAAAAAAAAGGGGAGGGACCTTAACTGTAAATAACCGTCACGGTTTTCAATAACACCAACCATTCTAGAAATTAAATAGACATTTCAAAAATACTTTCTCTCAAAAATTCAATCGATAAAACAAAAAAAAACACACAATTAGAAACAATGGGGTTAAATCTCTCTAAAGTCCAACTCAAAACGAAAATGGAAGCATCAACATCTACACCAAGGAGTGAATCTACAGAAAAAGTTGAAAAAGAATATACTGAAAGTGATATTGAAAGTAAGTCAATCATAAAAAACTTATTTTATTCTTATATAACTATCCATAATGATTTTGTGTATCTTAAGTTGATTCAGATGTTATTTATTAATTTTTTTAAATTATTATTCATCTTATTTGTTTATAGATAAATTATTTGTTGATAAATTATTAAATGAAAATTATTAATTCATTACTGTGATTATATGACAGATTAGAAGATAAGTTTAAAAAAAATATAATTTGATTTGTGTTATTAATGGTGATTGAAAATACATGTTAATATGGTTTAGCGGATGAATAGTAATGGGAAAAAAACAATTTAGCGGGCAACTTTTTTTTATAAAACTGAAGTGAGATGAAATTGATATGATGTGTGTTTTACAAGTTTTAAATTTATAATACTAGAAATACCGATTATACTAAAAACACAACACTCGGGAAGTATACCCGTTCGTGTATAGTATAGCTTTAGGTAAGTCCAGGTCGTTCCACAAGATTTGTAGCAATTCACAGATTGTTTATCAAGTAACAAAGCTAAATGATTGTCACGGATCAAATAGCCTAAACGTGTGTATAAAGCAAGCAAGATACAAAGCACAAAAGATATAGATTTTGCAAACTTTACATAAACAAATCATGCAAGTCCTTGTGGGTATTTACTAGCTTGTTTTAAACAAGCTAGAGCTTGTAGATAAAGCTCTTAAGAGCTTATTTGCCCTGTTTTGAGCAAGGGCTTTGTAAGTCCTTACTTTTCTTATATTTTAGCTTAAAACTGCTTATTTTCTTATTTACTGCTTATTTATTGCTTAGTTTCTGCTTATTTATGCTTATAATTGTTGTTAAATGCTTATTTATGCCTTCTTAAAGTTTAAATCTCATTTGCTTATGTTTTCACTTAAAACTGTTAGTTTAGCACTTAATACTGCTTATTGGTTTTGCTTATTTTAAAGTGCTTATCTGTGGTTGGAATTTGCTTATTATTGCTTAATATTGCTTTGTTGTTATCTGTTTTCAAAACTCCTTGCTTAAATCTTTAAAAATCAGTTTAAAAAATGGTTGATCAAATCTAAAAGGGGTGTTTGGTTTAAGAGGGAAAATGGGTCAAATTAGTGTTAAAACTGTTTTGGGTCTCCAATCCAACTTTGTCAAGCTTATTTATCTTAGTCTATTTTAAGCTAAAAATGCATTTTGGAAATTTAAAGGGGTGTTTGGCACAAGCAGTACTAATGGTTAGTACTGCTTTAGTCACTTTGGTTTTTAAGTCAACTTTGTCAAGCTCAAATTAAGCCTGTAAGTCTCTTTTTATAAGTTTATAAAGTTTAAATTTCATTCTTAAGGTCTTTAGTAATCATGGCTTGAATCTGTGGGTTTTGAGTTTTATATGTCAGCTTATTGTCTTAGATCTTGTTTAGGTGCTTGTAAGTGTTGTTTTTATGCATGTTTAAGTTTATAAATACAATAGGAATTGGCTGTCAAAAGAGAGCATTTGTGATTTAAGTTTTTGTCCAAAAGTGTCATAGTTTTCTTAGTTTTCTTTCTAAAGTAAAAAGTCCATTTTCAATCTCAAATTTAAGTTAGTTAAAGTGAGATTTAAGGTCTATTTTTCTTAGCATTAGCTCATTAGATATAGATCTTTACCTATTTTAGCTTATTTCGTATTTTAGAAACTTATTTACTAGCTTAAAAATAGGCTTTGTAGTGCTAAAAGTGTCTAAGCCATAAGGATCTATTTACTAGCTTAAAAATAATCTAGAAAGTGTCCCCTTTGGCTGTTTGGTTAGTATGTTTTGGCCTAACTGCTTATTTGCTTATTTGAGCTTTTCAGCTATTGGGATTGCTTAACTTGTGTTTAATCTTGGTAATTAGGTTAGTCTTAAGGTACTGTTAGCTTATTTAGTTTAGCCCAGAGCTTATTCAAGCTTATGAGTTTTTTTCAGTTTAGAATTCTAAGTTTAAAACCTTTGTAAGTAATTCTGTCATTTAAGCTTAGTTTATCTCATGTTGTTAGCTTATTTTTTGTTCATTAGTGCTTATTAGGTATATCTTATCATTTGTTTTTAGCTTACTTGTTTGTCCCTTAGCTTATTTAGCTTTAAAAGGCTAAACAGTTAGCCTTTTAGCCTTTAACCAAGTCTGTCACTTTTAGAAGCTTATTTCTAGCTTATTTTAGGTTTTTATAAAAAGTCATTTCACAAAAAGCCCTTATTTTTAGCTTATCTAAAAAGTTGTTTCAAAAATTTTACAAAAATAAAAACATGGGAATTAGGGAAGTCAAGGGTGAGTAAGGCTCGAACCCCTGACCTCTACACAACTCAACCACGTTTTAACACACACCTCCACTACAACATGCCCTTGGGTCTTTTCCGGTTATTGTTTGCAAAATTAATTATATAAACCCTTTTTAGCCAATATGCTTTTCAGCCCTTTATAACTTATTTCCTGCTTATTTCAATAAGCTGTTTGAACCATTTTATTTTATTTTAGGTTTAGCATAGTGCAAAGTACTTTTTATAAATTTTTCAGAATTTTCCAAATTAGTTTAGTATTTTTTATTAATTTTTAGATTAAATCCGTTTTTAATTCATAATAAATAATAAAAAATTCAAAAAATATAATTCTTTTTTTATAAATTTTCTTTTATCATTTAGGATTTATAAAAATTAAAATTTCATTTGTAGGGTTAGAATTTTAGAATTTGGGTTTTTAAAGAACGGGATTTGAATCCCGTTATCGTTTTTATTGTTTTAGCCTTAATTGCTTTCGTTTTTAGTGTGCCTTTACTTGTTTCTGCATTTTAGTTATAGAAATAGAATCCAAATCATATATTGACCATTCAAGCACGCGATCACAAAATTAATCACGATTTTCAAATTCGCACCTCGTCGGGAAACGACCCGGGAAGGTTTTTTGGGATTTTGCTTTGGGTAAAAGTAAATTATCCTTTTAAAAAGCCTCTTGGAATATTTATCATTGATATTTTTGATTATCCTTATTATATATTTATATTATATATTTATTATATATTATATATAGTAAGAAATCTTGAAGTCAACCCGCAACATCCAAATTGTTCCGACATGGTATACATTCATCATTTCAGTACCTCCGAAACTAGTGAGCGCTACTCACCTGAACGAGGATGTCAATCTTAAATAGATCTATTCATAACATTCGCGCTTACAATCTAGTAATTAACAGTTCATGATTCATGGGCAATAGTGGGTTATAGCTACTTAGGAAAACTCGTAATTTTGTTTACAGTGTACTTGCGTCCAATTGTAAAACAATGCATGTTTCTCACCCCAAAGTTGTAAATCATTGTAATTGTATAAAAGCGGGGCTATGAACTCACCTCAAGTGAATGTGTTGATTATATAAATCAAGTATGTAAATCGTCTCGGGAAATTCGAATGCAACCTAATTAATTATAGGCCGTATGAGTATAATGTATTTAATATAAATACAACATCGCAAGTTATATAGTTACACCACCACCTAATAGTTTTTGTTTAATTTAAAAGTCAAACCCATGTTTAAATCGTATTTGTTAAATAAAAGTCTACGTATTTGAATCTGTAAAATAAAGTATTATCTTTATCCAACAATTGATTATTTGTTAATAATATATGATTTAATATTTTTATTGATTATAAAATGATATTACATAATTAGTTTAATTGTTTTATAAAATAATATTTATAAAGTTAAAAACGTATGTAAATATTATATAAATGATACGACAATATTTCTTAAGGTTTTTATAGCCCAAACGGACTTGAAAACACCTGTAAATCTTATTTTCAATTTCAATCAGAAGGTTACATTTTTATAAAAATTACAGAAAATTATTTATAAAAATGAATTAGTTTTTATACTATCTATTTATCCGAAATCTTTAAAAACTTATAACTTACTCATTTTAATTCCGTTTCGCTTGTTCTTTATATGTATGAAATCGTGATGAGATAAAATATTTAAATAAAATGTTCTATGTTTTTATATAAATCTGTGTCGAACACAGTAACCCAAAACAGTTTATAAAAATAGTTTTATAAACTTATAAATTATAAAACTCGTATCTAATTCGTTATAATTTCATTGTTAGAGTTTGTTATATGCTTGGAATCCTCATGACATGTGATATCATTATAAAATATTTGTACATTTTTTTCAGACCTGAAACAGTAGCTACTTTTATAAAATATCTTTTATAAAAACACTTTTATATATTTTATTATCGTAAATTTGCAAAATTCATATCTCCTTCGTTATTGATCCACTCTTCATGTTCTTTATAGATTTAGAAGGCTCATAACATGTAATATCACATAAAAATATCCTTATATTTTTACCAGATTTGAATCAGTGTTAGATTTTATAAAATAAGTTTTATAAAAACACTTTTATATAATTAATTATCATAATCTTGTAAATGTCATAACTTCTTCGTTATAGCTCAGTTATTCGAGTTCTTTATATGCTTACGATCCTTATAATTTGTACTATTTTAATAAAATGTTTCTAAAATTTTATAAGATTTAAATTCTAACAGAATCATTAAAACAGTCCACTTATATATATACTTTAAAAATCTAGTTTTATAAATTATTCCTTGGTTCAAATTTGTACAAGTCCTTTACAATACTTTATACCACATCTTAGGTATATTTTGGGTCCTCTAAATTGTGTCCATCATTTTTGTCCAAGAGAAAATGTCCTCACTTTATTTGTGCATAAACTTTAATAATAAACTTATTAACAAATAAAATTATACACTAAACATATAAGTTAACCAACAATTATATAAAGTATTTTCCTTGTGTTCTATCACATTTTTAATATTATTTCATTATATGATTAAATAAATTCGAACCTTATATGTCCTCATTTTATTTTATAAACCATAAAAACAAACTCTAGGTGGTGATTAACATAATAACAAGTATATATATTTATGTAAATGAATAAATGGAAAGATTAGGGTTCAAGTACACCTTATGGAAGTGTAGGAGAATGAAGAACACAAGATCAAACCCTAATTAACAAACCCAAATTTGAAACCCTACTCAAGAAAACCCTAGTTTACTTCTTTGAATCAACCCTTGATTAATTAATACCCAAGCTTCCAAAATACCTTGCAACACCTTAGATATTATATCTAAGAACCCTTGTATACTTGTATCTTTGCTAGAAATCAAACTATGGAAAACCCTAAACCTCTATATTGAGCGGTGAGCTTTAATTGGTAAAACAAGAGAGAGTTTTGAAGTTTACTTGCAAAGTATAAGTGTATGTGTGTTAAATCCTTACTAGGTACATCTTTATATACTAGGAGGTATTAAGTTAAACAAATAGCAACCATGGTTCAAGAGTGGTATGAGGTACATTGTTGTAAGGTTCTCTCCTCATCCCTAGGAGGAGAAGTGTCCTTAGGAAAGAAATAAGCATGTGCTTTTTATTAGAGTGAAATTTGAATTTGGTTTGTGTTTTATTAACATGAATCCGGCCCTATGTGGTTAGTGGCATAGGAATTATTTAATTTTTTTTGTGTATTGGGTATAAAAGTGGGTATTTGTTTGAGTATAGATAGGTATTGGTGCTTCCGGGTATGCCTAAATGTATTTTATTGCGAAACGTAGACGCTTTACGTAACCAATAAAAATATAATATTAAAAGTTATAAATTATACTCATAATAATTATATAACACTTGCTTGACATAAACGTTTACTTGTTTGATGTCCGTTTACGTTGAATGTTAATTTTTAGTTTACGCGATTTAACTAAACGATGAAAATTTAAAAGCAAACGCGTAAAACCCTAAAAATAAATAATGGCAAGGATTGCGTCGTAAAATGACCTAAAATAACGGGATGTTACAGCGTGTCTGTGTAATCAACTTTGGAAAGAGTTGGGATAATCATTTGCCATTGGTTGAATTCTCATACAACAATAGCTATCATGCAAGTATCAAGGCTGCACCCTTTGAGGCATTATATGGTCGGAAGTGTCGATCACCCGTATGTTGAAGTGAGGTTGGAGATAGCCAACTCACCGGACCAGAGATTGTCTGAGAAAAAATGGAGAAGATAGTTCAAATCAAGAATCGTTTACAAACTGCTTGTAGTCGCCAAAAGAGCTACGCTGATGTGAGGCGTAAACCCTTGGAATTTAAGGTCGGAGACAAAGTTATGTTTAAGGTCTAGCCATGGAAAAGTGTGATTCATTTTGGGAAGCGTGGTAAGCTAAGTCCACGATACATCAGACCATTTAAGATCTTGGATAAGGTCGGTCCAGTAGTATACAAGCTTGCCGCATGAGCTAAGTGGAATCCATAACACGTTCTACGTTTCAAACTTTAAGAAGTGTTTATTGGATGAAACTCTCGTCATTCGGTTAGAAGAAATTTAGCTTGATGACAAGCTGCATTTTATTGAAGAACCTATAGAGGTTATGGATCGTGAAGTCAAGCAGCTAAAGCAGAGCCGTATTCCCATCATTAAAGTCCGTTGGAATTCTAAATGAGGATCTGAATTTACTTGGGAGCGTGAAGATCAATTCACAAGCAAGTACCCTCACCTCTTCTCGAACGCCTCGCAAGCTGACGACACTAGTTGAACTTTGAGGACCAGAGTTCCCTTAACAGGGGTGACTGTAGCAATATGTAAATCTCAGGTCATTATTTAAATCTATACTTTCATTATTTATTTTACTTTTGAGTAAAATTATTTTTACGGTTAACCGAATAGGTTATCTCGCGTTCGTAGTAAAACGTTTATTAAACGTGAACCCGACATTAGATTAAATATTAGTCTACGTGCTCTACGTATTTTATTATTTTACCTAAGTATCCCATATGTTGTAATTTTATTTTTATCATTTACGTTTACGCTTCGTAGTTACGCCTAAACTCTTGTAATATTTTACGTTTTTATCGTTAACCCTAAAACTACCCACTTATTCTAAATTTTATACAAAATAAACCATAACCCCCCCCCCCCCAATCCTCACTCACACGTCTAACCATACTCATGGACAAGTGTCCATGAGTTGGTTAACCTCCTAAGTGTATGTTTGATGTGGTAGTGTTTAGGAGGAGACTTGTCATACTTATTTGCATGTCTTGGTTTAACAAAACCACTCAATTTCTTCTACCATTCTCATAGTTCACCAAACAACTCCATCTTTCTCTCCTCCTTGCTCCCTTTCCGTCCCTTCCCTCATCCTCAACACCATCATCATCAAATTTTTTCTAGTATTCTATAATCAAGTGTTAAAGGTTTAAAGTCTAGTCTTATGTTCTTGGTTATAGTTCATCAAACAATCAAGAAAATATCATATTCTAGGGTTTATTAGTTTATGTTCTAGTTGGGTTTTGTGGTATTTCTTGAGATTCTTGCAAAGTCTATTAGGGTTATATTGGTTGGCTTAGAGAATTGATTTTCTAGTTCCATGATTTAAAACTTTTCTAGACATCTTAATAAGCATCATATTCAAGGGTGATTGTGAAGTGTCTAAAGGGTTAATGGTTATGCTCAACATGGTATAAAAAGGTTGCTTGCAAGTTTTGGTCGGGTGGATCGCTTCGTATCGATACCCGATGAATTTTCTAAAAAATAAACGGTAAAAGTTGTCTGAAACTGCAGAGTGAATTTCATTTGATTATAACTCCAAAAATTTATATAAAAGTCACCTTTGATGAAAAAAGAAAACTTTTAGAGGACAGTCTAACTTAAAATTACCAAGTCGAATCGACCCTAACGGATTTACGGTTTAAGAGATATGGTCGTTTTACCAGGACTGTAGTAAAGTGTGAAAATAACAGCTTTAGTACTTGTTAGTAGGTTGACCTTTTGACCTCATTTTATTAAAAACTGAGGTGGTCGGACCCACATATCGAAAACATAGACTCGTTTACCTTTCTGCATGCGTAAGAACCAAACCGAGACCATTTACGGATTAGGATATATGGGCCCGTGAAGTTTGATAAAATCTGAAAATGTTAAAAACCCACATGTATATTGGGCTTACAAATAATTAAATTGGTCATATTTAAGCCCAATTTTTTTATAAAACTTAAAAACTAAAAGTAAAATGCTAAAATCTTTATAAAAGTCGTGTAAAAACTTATTTATATGTCTTGCGTAATATTTTTATATCTTAAGTCGCGACATTAATTTTAGGGTACAATTAGGATTTTTATCGACTCCCGACGTTTATTCTGTTATCTTTTGTAATATCACTAAAAAGTGCGTTCATAGCCTTTTTCCTTATTAAATGTTTTATAAACTCCATGGGGGAGATGCATGATATTTTTGCGTTTGGACACGCGTACTTAAATTGTATACTATGCAGAGGCGGAGCCAATAGGGTGGCAGAGGGGTGTTGGGCCTCCCCAACAGGCCTAACCGTTTTGTGTTATTTCTGCAAAATGACCATATTTAGTTCGTGGTTTAAGGTAAAACTGATGAAAATCTACTCTAAACCTTAAGATTTTGACATTATAAGTGAAACATACGTTGGTTTTTGGTGATTGAAACAAAACACAAAAGAAACACAGGTATGCGGCTAACATGTTGAGGAAGATGATACCTAGGGTAATATTTACACTTTGCACCTTAAGTTTTATGAACTTTTCTTTTTTTATCTTAGTCTTTTTGTTTTTTCCCTAGCTATGTACAAATGGATTAACAAAAGTTATGTATACAGCCCAAGTTTAAAGAAGTTATTAAAAGTAGTCCCGTGATATAATTGATAACTTTTCTATAAATTTTTCTACAAAGAAATCCTAAAAGTGGTCCAACAATATAATTGTTAATCTGTAATGAATATAGACATGTTATAAAAAGTATTTTTATGTTTTTGAATATTTTCCTTATCTATAGTTATTTTTACACACATTTAAATATTCAGAATTTTTCAAAAAGCTTATATTTTCAAACTGGCACAGGGCTTTCAAAATTCACGAGACGATCATATCTGACGTGACTTATTTCTGTAAGGTAGGAGATAAAAGAAAATGACATGAAAACTTTAACTTTTTAGGGTTGTATAATATATTGTGAGACACAAGATTTGTGATGTGGAAACACGAAAACAATAAAAAAAATTCGGCCCCCCTTAACTTGAATTCCTGGCTCCGCTCCTGATGCTATGCCTGATATATTATTGTCTAAGTACCACTACTGCCAATTAAATTCCTTATATCATGAGCTGTTAATTGGTTTAGTAAAGTAAACATGAATGTTGTGAAGAGATCTATTGGGACGGACAATCTCCGCCCGGGTAACAATTAATACCATGTCAGACAGATGCATTTATCATTTGAGGTATTACATGGGTGTTTTGGCAAAACACCTAATATCGGGGCACAAATCTTGATAAGATTTGCATATCATTAAGGTTCGGTGTCATGAGCTTAGTGTAATGATAACTGTTTTTGACTTCTGAATGTGTTTCATTAGTCTGCTACTCCTTCCGTCCCAAAATTATTGTCCCCTGTTGACTTTTCAAATATTTTTCTTTCAACTTTGACCTTAAATCTTTAATGCCAAATTGTCTCCCAAAATTGTGACCCCAATGTATCCTTGTTCTCGTACCTTATTGACCTGAGAAAAACATGCTTTAAAACGTTAACATAAAGTTGGTGAATTCACAAGTTTAATTAATGTATTAAGTAGGACTGCAAGATTTCTAAGTGTATGATAAAGTAACAAATACAGTATCACAATAGTAATTACGAAGTGCGCTAAGCTCATAACACTGAAGCTACAATATATATATATGTATGCAAATTAATGCAAATAATGTGCCCGTGTAGATGTTCAACACGCAATATCCAAATTATTTCGACATGGTATACATTCATCGTTTTGGTACCTCCAAAACTAGTGAGGGATACTCACTCAAACGGGGATGTCAATCCGAAATAGATTATTCATAACATTCGCGCTTACAATCCTGTAATTAACAGTTCATGATTCATGGGCAATAGTGGGTTATTGCTGCTTAGGAAAACTCGTAATTTTATTTATAGTGTACTTGCGTCCAATTGTAAAACAATGCATATTTCTCATCTCAAAGTTGTAAATCGTTGTAATTGTATAAAAGCGGGGCTATGAACTCACCTCAAGTGAATCTGTTGATTATATAAATCAAATATGTAAATCGTCTCGGAAAATCCGAATGCAACCTAATTAATTATAGGCCGTATGAGTATAATGCATTTAATATAGATACAACATCGCAAGTTTTATAGTTACACCACCGCCTAATAGTTTTTGTTTAATTTAAAAGTCAACCCCATGTTTAAATCGTATTTGTTAAATAAAAGTCTACGTATTTGTATCCGTAAAATAAAGTATTATCTTTATCCAACAATTGATTATTTTTTAATAATATATGATTTAATATTTTTATTGATTATAAAATGATATTACATAATTAGTTAATTGTTTTATAAAATAATATTTATAAAGTTAAAAACGTATGTAAATATTATATAAATGATACGACAATATTTCTTAAGTTTTTTATAGCCCAAACGGACTTGAAAACGCTCGTAAATCATATTTTCAGTTTCAATCAGAAGGTTGCATTTTTATAAAATTTACAGAAAATTATTTATAAAAATAAATTAGTTTTTATACTTTCTATTTATCCGAAATCTTTAAAAACTCATAACTTACTCATTTTATTTCCGTTTCGTTTGTTCTTTATATGTATGAAATTGTAATTAGATAAAATATTTAAATAAAATGTTCTATGTATTTATATAAATCTGTGTCGAACACAGTAACCCAAAACAGTTTATAAAAATAGTTTTATAAACTTATAAATTATAAAACTCGTATCTAATTCGTTATAATTTCGTTTTTAGAGTTTGTTATATGCTTGGTATCCTCATGACATGTGATATCATCATAAAATATTTGTACATTTTTTTCAAACCTGAAACAATAGCTACTTTTATAAAATATCTTTTATAAAAACACTTTTATGTATTTTAGAGTAAATTGCAAAAATTGTCCTTGTGGTTTGGCCAAATTGCAGATTTGGTCCGTCGAATTTTAAAATTGCAAAAACAGTCCGTATTTTAAAGGTTTGGCTCCACTTTTGGTCATTGGTCAACCTAAAATGACTAAAATACCCCTCTTAACGGACGGTTTTTGTAAAAGAACAGAAGGGTATTTAGTCATT